>WBZZ01002503.1:25000-44341 GCA_019918135.1 Paulinella micropora | reverse complement strand
CTTCAATTCGTTCAAGTTCGCTACCATCCTTGCTTTCCAACAAAAATCGTTCAAAAAATAGCGGTTGCTGGCGTGTTTGAAAGCCAATCGCGCAATCGTTTGTCCCAGTGGTAACCAACCCGTCGGCCTTGATATCAAATGTTAAATAACAATTTTTTCCATAAACAAAATCAGTGCTCGCCTGTAGTGTAAAAATCATTTCAGTCCCCGATGCACTGGTATAAGTTTGCTGGTCGGCGAAGTTCTTCTTAAAGATACTTCCCTGTCAGTGAGTGCTAGATTTGCTGGCAACTCATATCTGAGGTTGTTGAGGGTCATCAACTCCTCAGTATTTTTAGAATCCTTTCCTTCCATTTTTTTGTGTGCGCTTGTGAGGTGGTAAAATTCGCAATGCTACTATACTAAAAAAATAATAATAGAAATTAAAAATAATTATTTATTCGCCTGAAACGGATTGTTTAATAATATCAACTGAATTCTGTATATTGTCAAGTCTCGCATCTTGTGGTGAAGTCAATTGAAACTCTCTTGCTCAGCATTTTGAACCGCTTTCTTCAAATAAGCCAAACTACTGACAGCAGTGTCCAAATCAACAACATCTCCATTTTCTTTGTTATCAGAAAAGTCTGTTAATGTGTTTTGAATGGTGCTCTTCTCATGTGAGACAAGGTCGCCAAATTCGGTTAATGGTTGATTAACTAATGGAGCACCATGACTACTCCACAATTCAAACTGGTTTAGTTGAAATCCATCACTCGCGGGTCGGTTTGCTTCGTTGAGTTTGTTGATAAAGCCAATCGGCAAACGAGTTGAAGCACTCAGTTTTTAATCATTATATAAAACGTAATATATAAATATCGCATAATATATTATTTTATCAATTACATTAATTATTTTTTTCATAATTTGTAAATTCTTGTGTGTAATTCTTTCTTCTTTCATTTTCTTTAAATCCGCTATGGCTTGATTTACATCAACGTCTAGTTGGCAACCTCCTTAGGTGGTGGTGGAGTTTCCTTAGAAGCATCTTCCATTGCTTCTATCTTGCTTGCTGGTGTTGTGGTAGTTTTTGTTGGCACAGCAACAGGAGTGGGATTGACAGATTTGGGTAAAGATTGTTCAACCTTAGGCGCTGGAGACATTTCAACAGGTTTGGCATTTGGTTCGGGAGACGAATTATTTGCCGATGCTATGTCTGGCGCCTTTCTTTTCAATGCTTCGTCTGGCACTTGGTCTGGTTGCCCGCTGGCAATAGGTTGTCCATTGTTCTTACTTTCCGATTTGCTTACTTTTGGCTTTAATTGACACTTAATCTTACAACTCTTAATATCCGCTTCTATCTTCCTTACTGCTAAGTATTCGGGCGTTCCCTTACGAATCGTTACGAATTTTCCTTGTGCGTTTTGTTTATGCCAAAGTGCGATTGCCTGATGATAGCAAGTTTGTATAATTTAGTTGATTCCGTCATGACATATATTATGGCGAAAAAAAAAACCATTTAATTTTATTTTTTACAGGTTTGTCATATCTCTATCCTTATTTAATCGCAATAGTAGAGAAATTCTTTCTAAACTGGTTGTTCTATCACTAGCAGTATGTTAATTGCTAGAAATGAATAAGGTTCTGCCGTAGCATATTTAACCATATTGTAAAATTCTTTTTTGGTGAGAAAAGGGCTTTCATATTCATCTGCCAGTCTGTCAAGTTCGCTTCTCCTTACTCCATTAAAAATAATCATCCAATGGCAATTAATTCTTATTCTTCGCGGGAGTTGTGTATAACTCTGAGTTGCTACCCAGACTGACACTTTAGCATGTGTTGAAGCGAAAAACAACTCGGTAAGCACTTCTGATTTGAGAAAAGTTTTACTCTGCGCGATATCATCCAATAACAATAATATCTTTGGTGCCTTCTTAAACCCTTTAGTTTTAATCAGTTCTTTTTGTTTAGTTAATATTTCTCTCATTAACTCAGGCTATCTTCTTTGATTATGTCTTCTTTTTTTAACTTGAGAGTGTCTCCAAAATCGGGCACGGACTTAAGCAAAAGACACTATTCTATCATAAAAACCTTTCAACATGTTCTTTTTGGCGAGTAGATTACAAATCATAACTGATTTACCTCCGCCAGTGCTGCACATATAACCATAGTCCCCATTGCTGGCAATATTCCTTCTTTTTGAATAGGGAGCAATTCAACGCATCTCTTTGTGTTTTAATTGGTTGTATTTCCAAGTCATTCTTAAATTTGGGCGGTTTTTTGCTATCTAACTCTGTTATTACTGGCCTGTCAATAGTAAATTCCTCGTGTGCTTTTTCTATGTTGGTTTTCTCCAGATTCTGCTTCAAAAGTGTTTTTCGTGGCAACTTGTTTGCTATTAATCCTTTATGTATAGACCTCGGCATGTTTCACTATATTATGGGTTTTGAAAATAGTTTGGATTGTATCTATAATTATCATATTCGGCACCAAAGGGTTGGGGTGGTGAAGCATAATTATAGAAATAAGGAGAGTAAGGACTACCAAAAGCATAATTACTTGGAGGATTGACGAGCGGTTTAAAATCCTTTCTTTCTGGACGAGTTTGAACTTGTCGCGGGATTTCAGCAGGGAAGTTTCTCGTCAGATTTCGTTTCATTTTTGGAAACTCTCTTTTTTCTTTTATTCTATTCTGGATGACTGCTCTATTGTATTTATTCACCATAAAGTGGTTATTTGTGTTGCTATAAAGTGTATTGTCTAGTAATTCAAAATCATGCTTAGTTGCTAGCACGCGATCGCGTCTTTGTTCGTTGTCTTTAACAAGTGGGTTTGTTTGCGAAGTGCCGATACCTCCATTTTGGTCGCTTGGCATTAGAAAACGAATAAGTGCCATCAAATCTTCTCTTTCATCGGCGGGAGATTTTCCCATAATCTTATCAACCAATCTATCAATGCTTCTCATGCTATCAACCATTTGGTCATTAGTTGTTGCATTATCTGGGTCTTCTTTTAAATCATTCTGTGGCGGTTGAACAGGTTCTTCAACAAATCCGCTTGTTCTTGGCACTAGTGGCACTGGCAATGGTGCGGGTGTTGTTTGTGGTGGCATGGTTTGCGGTGGCATGTTTTGTGGTGCTGGTGTTGCTTGCGGTGGATTAGTTTTTTCAACTTGACTATCTTTTAACTCTAAATCTTCTAATTGCTTCATTTGGTCTGGTGTCAATTTACCCCTCACTTCTTCGTAAATTCTCTTATCCAAAATATCATCTGCGTCTGCTACGTCTGATATACTAGCACCTTGATTTAGTGCTTGTTTGATGGCCTCTTCCCATCCAACTTTTGGATCGTCATAATTAGAAAGTTTAATTTTCTTTCCAGTTTTCTCTTTCAACGATTTAACAAATCCCTTTAAGTGCCTCTTTTGGGCGCCTTTATCATCAAGTATGAGTAAGTTATTGCCCAGTCCGATTGAATCAAAATTGGGTGCTACTACCATATTGTCTGAGTATGCGATCGGGACTTCAACACTAAGATTTATATCTTTTTCTATACTTGGTGGAATATCTTTTGTGCTCTGCGTATTTATTTTTTCTATAAAATTATTAATTGTAGTTTCATTTGCTGGTGCGATAAGAGAATATCCTTTCACGCCATCGGCTGTTTCTTGCGATTTAACCATTTTATTAAAAACATCAACGAGTTCCGCATATTATTTATTAAATGTAGCGGGATTTACTACTTTATTTACTTTAAATGTCGCATCCTTGTCAAAACTACCCACATTTTTCATAACCCCAATCATAGACATTAATGTTTTATCTACATCGCCTATAAATCCATTATACTTCGCATCTGGAGGAGTGGTTTTGATAGTTTTCCAAAACTTCATAGCATCCCAAAAAGATACTCCGCCACGTGCCCTTCCCTGTGCTTCCAAGGCCATTCTAGATATATCCGCTTTTGAAAACATTGAGTTGTAATTGTCAAAAATACTCTTGGCAACTTCGGCCGTAGCAAATCCATTACTCGTTAGATAATCACTCATATTGGTAATTCTTTCAAAATATCGTTTATCGGCAAAGTCTTGGACATTCTTATCACCTGACGCATGCAATAAATCGTGTTCAAAAGCAACTAAGTCCAAAGCATCTGCTGGGAGAATGTAGGGAAATTTGCCACGAGTTCTATCTTCTAATTGAAGACGGCTTTCCACTCGTGTGCCCCCGCCATTATAATTACTTCCCTCGGTATGAATTCGTTCTTCTTCCAACTTAATGAGAGCATCTGGTTGAGCAGACCATGTTCTATATATTTCTTAAGTGCTTTTCCAAGACCGAGAACTGACATAGTCTCTACGCCTGTTTTAAATGCGCCCACGCATCAAAGACGCTATTCCAGTGGCTAATCTGTCGCATATTCTCTTAATACATAATCACCTAATCTTTCCTGTCCGCTCGCGATTAAACGAGGATTAGGCGGAGGCAAACCCTCTGGCACTTCATTTCTCGCTAGTGTTAGCAAAAGGGCATTGAAAGCATCCGCTCTTCTTCTTCCAAGTAATCCAACATTCATCGCACGTAGTTGTGGATTGTTGGCAATTAATCTCAATATCTGCCCCCACGCTAGCCTTCTCACACCATATCGCCCAACACCTGTAGCAAGGTTAAGTAATCTATTAAGTCTGGGACTCATAATTATCTCTTGAATACTTCTAATAATAGCATCAACAAATCTTTCTACGCTTCGGGGGTCATTACCTATTCGTGGCACAAGCATCTTGTGTTCGTCGCCTATCTGTGCTTCTATTAAAGCATCATCTGGGTGTTTTCTCTCCCACTCTTCTCGGTTTTCTTTCCATTCCTTATAATCCTGCTCCGCTTGCGCTCTATCCTCTCTTCGTATTACGCGAGTTTTGTCCGCTTTGCCTTTGTTTTTCATATACGTTAAACCCTTATCGGTTAATCGTTTTAAGTCTTCTTCTTTATATTCTTGTTTTACCAATTGCGCTATATCACGCTTCATTTGCTGGATATTGTCTTCTATGTGCGCTATATCATATTTATCGGTAGCCATTGCTAATTTTCGCATTTCAATCATTTGTTCGTTCATGGGGGCAGTTCCGTGTTTTCTTTCAAATTCTTTCATATCAATGCCGTCATCTTGAAGGTGTGCTTTCAGTTCATCGTAATTCATATTTACATAAATACTTTGCTTATTGTCCAACGCACTAATCTTATCTTTTAAATCCTCCATAGTATTCCCCTTCTTGTTGAAGCATCCAACAATCTATCCGCTCTAAGCCTCTCGCGGGCTTGACTATTGATACCTTCATTAACTTGTTCAGTCCAATCAGCATCTGCTGTCATCCAACAAATACTTATGTTCGCGTCTAATTTCGTTGTAATATGTAAAAAATGGTTTTTCGTGTGGCATTTTTTATATCCGCTATTATATATCTTATAATATAAGATAGGATGGAAAATAAAAAAGAAAAAAGCAAAGACGAGCAACAACTTGAAGAGTTGGAAAGGCTAGGGAAGGAAATTGACCAAATCCGCATCACTCAGAACTTAGTGAATAGAAACCCCAACATTTTTAGAAAACCTGAAAATATCCTTTACCGCTTACCGCTATCAGATAAGCAACGAGAAGTGATTTATAATAATATAATTAAAGAGAAAGATAATATATAATGTTGTTAATATTGCTATTTGCGTGTCTCCGCTATGTCGCGGACTGCCTGCGACTTTTACTCGCGATAACTCAGAAAAAAAAGAATGAGATGTGTGCTTATTGTATAAAGCAAGGGGTAGATACTGGATTTAAGTGTGTTTTCATAAATAACGGAAATAATATGTGTCGTAGTTTTGATGAGGCACTGCCTTTAATGTGCGCGGGTGATAGTTCGTGGTATAGACACATATATATGAATGTGTAATTTATGATTTACTTCTTACCTCTCCAGAACTTGGAGAAGGAAGCAAATTCCTATGAGTAAAGTCAAAATACCGACATAAGTATTAGCACTCTCACAAGGCAAGTTATTTTCAGATAGTTTTACGATAGCAAAGCGTTATAATGCTATTATGATACCCATTTGAAATAAGTATTTAATCATTCTGCTGTCGGTTTTCTTTTTGACATACAGCAATTCCATTATCGTTCTCAATTCATGCTCATTTTTTTCTCTTCTGTCTTTAGTTCAATATCCAAAACGCGAGACTTTAATTCTGGAGTTAGTTCGCCATCCATATCCATAATAGGCGGTGGTCTGTGAAGTCTAGTCGTATTATTTGACATTATACGACTGCTCATTTCTCTAATTTCTTGTCTTGTAGTATATTCATAAGATTATTATTTTGCTTTTCTAATATCTATGCTGATAGATTACTACCTTTTCTGATAATTGTTGAACGGCCTTAATTAATGGTGCGATAAACTCTGAATAACCTATACCATAACCGACATCACCACTATCAATACATTTAACATCTTCTGGATTAACACTCACACCTTTCAATTCGTATTCTTTTCTTTGCTTTGGACAGGGAACCATAATTGTTTCTTTTATAAAACCGCCAAAATCTAGCATATCCATTTCTGTTAGTATTTCTTCTAATTCCTGTGCTATTAAGCCAGTCCTACATTTCTTGTTGTCATCAATCATACGATAGCATACTGGATTTAACTTATTAATAAAATCTAAGCCTAAGCATTCCTTTATATCTTCTTTTTTTCTCCTGTCTGAATATTGAATTGGATTAGACAATACCCATAATTGCCCATCGCTCGCTCTTAATGACATTAAAGCAGTATTTGAATTATTCTCCCATATGAACCCACTCGTTGAAGAACCATTCACTCTAAATCTAATAGCATAAGAAGTTAATCCTCCGCCTCCTCCTGCTGGTGCTGTTCCTGTTCCACTTAATGTTTATTTGTCCCAGACTGAGACATATAAATCCCCCAGTTTGGATCAGTAGCATCCCATACAAATATTCCGCGGCTACTACCCCGTCTGTTTGTCCTTGAATTGCTATTTTTGCCCCATTAGTTGTTGCCGATGCCGTTGTTAGCACCCCAGAATATGTAATTCCCGCATTTGCCGTAATCAATCCTTTTGTCCATAAAGTCCCGTTTAATCCATTCAATGACATCAACAATTGCTCTGCTGAATTCTCCCATACAAATCCCATCGTAGCATCATTAGCCACTCTAAAACGAAAAGCATATGAACTAAAATCATTTCCTGAAACAGCCAAACCATTTGCTAAACTTCTAGTGTTTGAGCCTCCGCCAGATGCCGCATAAATTCCCCAACTTGTATTAGTTGTATCCCATAGAAATATTCCTTTTGCATTTGTTCCGTCTGTTATTCCCTGAACTCCTATTTTTGCTCCACTGGCATTCGTTGCTGATGTTAGTGTGCCAGTATATGTAATCCCCGCACTCGCAGTTATTAATCCTGCTGTGCTTATATTCATCGCCTCAGACCATGTTATATTGCTTCCTGCTGTTATTCCTGATTTATAGTTAAAAGCAAGTTTGTTTGAGTTTTTGTATATTTGAAAGTTTGAACCAGAATTACTTGATTTCCAGTTTGAGCCGTCATAATAAGCATCAAAACTTAAGCCTATGTTATCATGTGCCCAGTTCAATAATTGAAATGTTGGATAAGCATCCGCCGTTGTTATTGCTTGTAAGTGTGCTCCTCCAATATTTGAAGCCGTTCCATATAATTCTAAACCACCTGACGCCCCTGCGCCTTTCGTTGTATTGCCTATGATTATTGGTTTGCCTGATGCTGCGTTGTTATTTTGTCGCTTGTTGTTAATGTTGTTGTAGTCATACCAGCAGTTGCCGTTAATGTTGTTCCCGTTATTGTTCCGCCATTTGTTATGTTGTTTGAGTTCATATCTAAGGCACCATAAAACCGCATACCGCCAGCATTGTTAAAACGGACAATGTCAGACGAAGCACTTTTATTATCCAAAAGTTTTGAAATATAAAGTCCCGCCCCTTTTACATCAGATGCTACATTTGTGAATACATAACCTCGTTGGTTCGCGGTTCCACTTGTAGCAGTATTTAGAGTAAATAAGAAATACTGATAATCTCCTGATGTCTGTGAAAAGAATATATCTCCTCCATTTTGGTTTAATATCCTCGCCCCATTATATGTTATATTTCCACCATTAATGATATCCACATTATTAAAATCGGCTTGGCTTAACAAATTCAGTGCTCTTACATCATTTCTTGTTCCATTAAATATCTTAATTCCTGTTATGGTTTGGTCTCCTGTTAGTTTCACATTTTGCCCGTCCAATGTGTCCGCATACCGTTTTGTCGCTCCGTCCGTCGCTAATGTCGGAGTTCCAAGGTTGGCTATTTTGCTACTATTACAATCTAGCCCCGAAGCATTTACCCAACCGACGATTGCCCATCAATAATGAAACTTATTTTTTTGGCATTTATTTCAAAGTTATAATTTACACCAGTGCCCATATCAAGGCATCCGATAGTTCCTATATTGGCTGTGGAGTTAAAAACCACGAATGTTCCTTTTGTTGTCGCATTCGTTGAATTTCCTGTTATTTCAAGACCACTGCTATATGTCTTAATTCCTGCTATGGTTTGGTTTCCTGTTAGTTTCACATTTTGCCCGTCTAATGTATCCACATAACTTTTGTTTGCTCCGTCCGTTGTTGCTGATGGTGTGGCTAAGTTTGTTATTTTGTTGTTATTCAAAGATAGTGTAGTGCCAGTTGCGGTTATAATTAAAGTATTACCCGAATATAACTCAACATACGAACCAGTTATTTGTATCGGATACCAAGTCGCTGTCGCTGTCTTTTGTGCGGCAATCATTCCTATTTTTGTATCAAATGCTATGCCGATGCCGTCAAAAGTAGTAGGATTGGACGAACCACTTACTTCTAAAACTGATGTAAATTTTTTATTCCCCGCTATGGTTTGGTCTCCTGTTAGTTTAACGACAGAAGTGTCAAGAGTAGAAACATCCACGCCATCAACCAAATTCACATTTGTTATGCTTTGGCTTTTCATATCAATACCCGCACTCGCATTTATTATATTGCTAAATGTTTTTATTCCTCCTATAGTTTGGTCTCCTGTTAGTTTAACTACTGAAGTATCAAGGGAAGAAACATCCACACCATCAACATTACCAACATTTGTAATAGCAAAACCGCCCATATTTAAACTGCCCGTCATAGCCGTTGTGCCGTCCTTAGCCAGTTTAGTATCAGTGTAAGCCTTCGTTGAAGCATCGGTGTCATAGAATGGTGCTGGAAGTCCGCTAATTGCTGTTGTGCTGTTAAAATTTAAAACATTGCTTGTCAATGTTATTCCACCCCCTGTTGTTGGAGCAAGAAGTATGGAAGAACCAACAATAGATAATGGATAGCCCGTTGCTCCACCTGCCACCGACGAATAAATAGAACCCATATTATTGTTGTAATTGAAGAATAACTTACCCGTGTTTAATGGATTTGAATCTTTCACCCCCAAATAAGTAGTAAATATTTTGTTTCCTGTTATAGTCTGGTCTCCCGTTAGTTTAACGACTGCGGTGTCAAGAGCCGAAACATCAATACCATCGACATTACCTACATTTGTTATGTTAAAACCTCCCATATTTAAATCTCCAAACATCATAGCGATACCATCCAATCTAAGAAAAGGTGAGTTTGTGTTTCTCCATTGCCCTGTGCTGTAAATAAGCAATTGATTGCTGTTGGGTGTGCCCGTTATGACTACATCCGTTAATTTATCTAGTTCAAAGTCGCTTATATAACTTGAATTTAATCTAGCAAATGAAGTATTACCCAACCCATCTGTCTTTAATACTTGATTAGCCGTGCCATCCGCTATTGGTAAGTCGTATTCGTTATTAATTGACACATAACCAGTATCAGATATCAACAAAGAAGAGTTATTATTTCGCGAGGATATTGTTATGTCATCAGTCCTTGCTTGTATTGAGTTTGCTACAATATGATCGCCATATAATACTCCATCAACTTCTAAATCCTCGTCTATTATCACAGAGCCGTAATAGTGATATGCCCACGGATTGCCTAAATGGTTCATATTTTAATTCTATTATTTTATAATATAAGATATATATATAGTCTTAAAAAAATGAATATATTCGGCCGATCGCAAGAACAGCAGTCAATTGATACGAAAACTATCGCAATCACTGCTACCCCGACATTAACAAGAAACATTCAAAATGCTTATGTTGGTCTTGACCTTAGGTCGTGGATGGAAAGTTCCACATTCACCACACTTTGCACGGGCGGTTATGGTAGCAAAACAATATCTAATTTAGGATATGGTTATTTCATTAAAGTTGCTTTTCGCGGGTCTTTGAATTTGCCCGCCCCGTCTGGAATAGGAACCTTTCAGTTTTGGTTTCATAAAACGGACGGAACCAATGTTGATGATTTTTACAGCGAAGTGCTAAATTATACGACTGCCATTGAGTATAAGTCTTTTGATTGTGTATGGCTAATTCAAAGATACGGAGTCCAAATGAAAATGATATGGTTAATGACTTGTCCAAATCCCGCGGATACCACCAATAATACAACAATACGAATTTCTGGAAATACGACTAATGAAGTTTTATTGACATATGCGACAGATGCTCCAATAACATTGGAAGTATATTACAAAACGGCATCTGCGGATTATGTCTCTTTTAAACCATCATATTTTAATATTGATGTGATGAGAGACATAGCACTAACTGCCTCTTACACATGAAACCTGTCGTACATATCCTTTAGTGTTGTTAGTTTCCCTTCGTGTTGAGATAAGACATCGCGAAAAAACGTCTTATAATCTAACTTACCATATTTAAGAATGGGACGTTGGTCTGGTGGTATGTGTGCGTATCTACTCTCGTGCCATTTCTTCATATCCTCCTGTAATATGGTGCGGTCTTCAACTTTCATATACAAGAAGTTAAACGGGTCTTTTGATACTTTCAAATGTGCCGTTATTATTTCATAGCAACTATATCCGTTCTCGGGCGGATTTCGCTTTGCTTTAATCGGTGTTTTCTTTTCCCTAACTGGCGCAGGTTCCTCTTTTGTTTCCAAAACAGGTAATTCTTTACCTGTTTTAACTGACATTTCTTTTTTCGCCAATTCTTCTCCTACGTTGGCCTTGATTTCAGTAATACCAGTTTCCTTCAAATCACTTTCTTTAAAAGGCGTAAATTCTTCTGGTTCGTCATTAAAAACGACGTTCTTCAATGTATCAACGGAGGGCAATACAACTTCAACATTATCACTCTGCGGGGGTTGTTCGGGTCGGTATTTTTCGTAAAATGCGACAATTTCAGGTTTGAGCGATTTACTTGTTGGCAGTTTTATGTCGCTACTTAAATGAGTCCATTTTTCTATTTGGCTCAGATACTGTCCTTTGGTTGATGGCATGTTATATATAAGCACAACAAAAAAAATCTGTTTTTTTATATTGTTTATTCGTCATCGTCGTCATCGTCGTCATCGTCAAAAGCCCATTCATTATCACCATAAATAACCTTCCATTGATTTTTACACTCTTCTAATGTTGGTAAATCTACGTATCTAACTCGCGCGCCTGCTTCCATCGTTTTCTTTTCTACCATACTTGGCATTAGTTTTTTAAGACTAGTCCAGAAACTGACTCGCGAAGTGTGGGGGTCATTCGCATTTGCTTTATACACATCATACAATGCTTCTTTTGAAACTTCTTCACCAAAACGAATTCCTGAAATTTGGTTTGTAAAATATCCCAAGTTCAAGCAATCCAACCACCACTTTCTCAACTTTGAAAGGGACTTCACTTTTTGTTCTCGTAGCCCCTTCGTAATGATTGTTTCGCGGTCGTTAAACTCGCTGAGGTCTCGTTCAAGGAGAAACTTTGCCAGTCGTTGCCTGTCAATAGATCTAATATCCGCAATCACTTTTCTCTTTTCGTCTGTTTTCATGAGTGCCAGTTCGTCAGACACTTCAAGGACGAGCCATCGTTGCTCTGTGGTTCCCGCTGGTACTACCCACTCTTCGTTTGAAGCAAGGACTAGAAATAACATATTTTCTAATGTTAGATTTGGTAAATATTTTTGTTTAAGAGTGAGCGTGTTTTCTGATACGAGTTTCTTAATTGTTCCCGCTCGTTCTTTATCACCACCCCAAACCATTTCGTCCATAAATACTACGATTGCTTTTGCGAGTTGCGCATTGAAATCTCCCAATATTTCTCTAACGTCGGACGGCTGGAAGTAATAATCGGCACCAATTATATCTTTGAATATTTCAATAATAATACCCTTACCTGCTCGTTCAGTGCTTGTCAAAACTAATGATAAGTGTAGTTTTTGCCACGGCTTTTGGTAAATGCTCGCAAACATATCAAGCACCTTTTTATATATGTCCTGACTTCCCCCACACCATCTGTTTAGGATATGTTGAAAGAATGCTTCATTTTTTTCTTCTTCTGCCGTGAAGGATTTCACGTCTCCTAATGTGTCCGCTGGGATTTCAAAACCCTTAAACAAGTTATAAAATCCTTGTTTGTCGTTATCAAAATATGCCTTGGGGTCAAAGATTACGTCATTTACTTCGCGTCTTCTCGGGTGTGTAGTCCATATTTTATACAAATCAACAACATTCAATTTGGCGGGGTTTTTACATAGCGCTATCCAGTCCTCCTTTGATAAATTCGTCCTTACTCTTTTGTTTTTGAAGAATGATTCCATTGCTGACTCCGTCTTGTAGCGAAATACCTTCTTGCCTTTGGAATCAACATATTCTTCAATTATAGTCGGCTTTGCCAAGTTAGCAAAAGTGTATGAATTATTCATCCACGCCAAAGCAGTGTCTATCAATTCTTTGAATTTTTCTAAACTATTACATTCGCTGGCAAGTCGTCGCAGGTCATCAATCGTGTTGATATTACGGACGATCGGGGGCGATAATTCGTGAATTTTCATACCTTTACCCTCGCAAGTGCTATCGTGGCAGTAGAAATATATCCCGTCTCTTCTCCATACTACATAGCAATTGTCGCTTTTATTTTCTTCTCCGTTTACAATACATACTCGTGTCCCTATGGTTTTTAAAACAAACATTCTCTGCTTTATTTCAACAATTTCTACATTTGGTATTTTGCTCAGTATAATTTCGCGTATTTCGTCCAATGTAATATGTTGATATCGTTTCAAAGTTGTATATTCGGGAATTTTGACGTCGTAAAATGTATTGTCATCGGGGCGCATAATCAGATAATCGTCAATTTCTACATCTTGTAGCAGTTTCAAAGTGTTTGTTTTTGGGGTATATGAATATGGAAGCAAAACGCGGTCGCTATCTTCTTTATGAGAGTAGATAGTGCGAAAAGCCATGTTTTTGTTATAGACGGAGATATCAAGTATGGTTCGCAACTCAATATTCTTGTCGGCTCGTTCAAATGTGAAGCAAAGGTCGGGATAATCTTTTTCAATTACCACTTCCACATACTTCCAAAAATCTTTTTGTGTTTCGCAGTTTTTGAATACCAAGCAGTTATCGTAAGAAAAATGGCACGACATTTTACCATTCTTGCTTGCGTCCAAGTATTTGGCTTTTTTGGGATTATACTTCAAAATTCCATAAGTATGTTCCACCGCTCATACATTTTTTCTCGTGTGATTGATAATTCATCGCCATCAATGTCGGCAAACATTCGCTGGGGTTTGTTTTCCATTAATACTTCATAGTATTGCTTTTGGTCATCGGGCGTGCTTTCAATCAATTCAATGAAATCCTCTTGGCATGGCATAGTGGTAAATTGTTTATTCCCCCACTTGATAAGAACCGCATCTTGTGGTTTATCTCTCAGTGCTTCTTCTTGTTTGTAATACCATTGGTTGTTGGTCAGTGTCGGCGCGGTCATGTTATATAGTTGCTCGGATATTTTTATAAAAATAAATTAATTATTCTATATATCCATATATCCATGTATATCATTGTCCTTAATAGGTAATTAGGATTTTTTATATATCGTTATGACAAAAAAAACAACTTGTTTCTTTTCTTACTTATTCAAGCACCCGCAGGGAATAAATCCTTTGTATTGTCCGCAATGTTCGCAATGCTTCAATCTATTTATTAAGCAGGCTTTGTGAAAATACTTGTCCCTGTTCGGATATTTTTCTACAATCTTTTTTGGAATTGCCCTATTGCTATCACAATAACAACAACATTTAATGTTTGGATTGTCAAGGGTGCGGATGAGCAATGACAGGTCTTCGTTCATTTTATCATTCTTAAACCGCTTGGTACATTCAGAGACTAGCATCATTTCTCTCCCGTTTTTTACGTTTTTTACAATGTAATTCTTTGTAATCTCGTGTGAGCAACAACAATATTGTTCTTCTCCTTTTTCTATACTTTCCATAAGTTTCCAGTCGGCAGTGTTCCACTTTCCATCGGGTGATAGAAACGAAACAGCATTGACTAGATTTAGAAAATAACTTCCATTCACGTAATCCAAATGGAGTTGTAAGTCTTCATATGTCCAATACGATCGGCGGTGAGAGGTGTCCATGGTTTATATAATAGTGTATATAATTTTATATATAAAATAAATTATATATTGTTTAACATACTATCGCGAAACGCCCTTAATTCAAGTAATTCTGCTTTTTGTTTTTCGTATTTCTCCTTCCGCATTAATTTTATTCTCTCTTGATTCTTGTAATAGTATGCCTTCGCATTTTCCCTATTCTTATCAGGATGCGCCTTCAAAAATGCTTTCGCCCTTTCCATTCTCAGTTGAACGATTTCTTCCTTGGTGAATTGAGGTGTCCTCTGCATTATATATATAATTATATTATTTTAATTATTTTAAATAGAAAATCCGCACACCCGCGCTAGAAACACGCTGAAAATCGTCGTTTGGCGACTTGGACACTTGAGAGTGCTATTAAGCAACCGAGAGAGAGAAATTCGTCTTAGTATTAATCGTGTCCAAGGTGTCCGACGTCCAACCCCCGCGGGTGAAATTTTTTTAGGTGTATAGTAGATACAACCCCCCTCTCGGAAAATTTTCAAAAAGTTAATAAAAGGTTGGACAGGTTGGACAGGTGTAATACTAAGAAGAATTATACAATAAATATAGAAATTTAATAAGCGAAAAGTGTCCAACCCTTAAAAAATCTACTTGGACACGGCCAACCATGGGGTTGGCCACCAATAGGAGAAGATATTTTCACTCGCCCTGCTCTTATATTCATCCTCGCGCTTGCTGTAATATCCACTTGTTGTGGGCTATAATAAAAAACATAAGTGTCAATATTACATTTAAGGATAAGGGTCAATATTACTATAAAGCAATAATGCCAACCGCATCTGAACAACACGCGAATCAACAAGACTATATCTCGCAAAAATATGGAGATAGTTTTGCATTCTTAATAATGCAAAAATACCAAAGGGAATATTATGAGAAGAATAAAGAAAAAATAGCACAAAGAAGGAAGGAACAACGTCAAGAAAATAAGGACAAGATAAAGGAATACAATAAGGCATATTACGAAAAGAAAAAGAATACGAATAAAAAGCCAATCTCTGAAGAACGGAAATTAAAGAAAAAAACATATATGAAGAAATACGACGAACAGCGAAAGAACCTTAAAAACAATACGAGAAAAAATACGGAGAAATGGCAGACAATAATATAGATAGATGGACTATTTGTTATTTTAACGAAAACAGAAAACCAATCCATTTTTAATCATATTAGCAAAAATAATATCGTTATGGCTGAGCCGATGCCACGAATTTTGGTCAAAAAGGAAATTCTAGAAATTCTATTTTCGGGAAAACCACCATGCGACAAAATTTCACTTTTTTGTCGCAGTGTAGCAGGAGTTGCGACAGAATTTCACTTTTTTGTCGCAATTTCACTTTTTTGTCGCAGTGTCACAAAAAATATTTTTCTTTTGTATGTTCATGTGTATCTCCCCCCTACCCCCCCCCCCCCGCCACTCACTTCGTGAGTGTCCGCCCCCCCTTTCCCCCCATTGTTTGGGGTGTGATCATTTATGTTGGATAGACAGGTCTATGTTGTATATTATAAAACAAGCATTAGAAACATAAAAAAACAACACAGGACACATCAAAAACAGACATTCAAATATATCAAAAACACAACCTTGTTTTACAAAAAACGACAAACTGAGCACAATAAGAGAGATTTAGATAAAATAACGACAAAAACCATATATACAAAGTATATATACAATTTTATGGAATAAAATGGTGTTTTTGTCGTTATTTTATCTAATTCTCTCTTATTGTGCTCAGTTTGTCGTTTTTTGTAAAACAAGGTTATGTTTTTGATATATTTGAATGTCTGTTTTTGATGTGTCCTGTGTTGTTTTTTATGTTTCTAATGCTTGTTTTATAATATACAACATAGGCCTGTCTATCCAACATAAATGATATATATATATAGGTAGTAGATAGATAGATATATAGGCAGACAGATAGATAGATAGATAGATAGATAGAAAGATAGATAGATAGATAGATAGATAGGTAGGTAGGTAGGTAGGTAGATAGATAGATAGATAGATAGATAGATAGATAGATAGATAGATAGATAGATAGATAGTAGAATACCTTTTTTGATCTCCGATGGAACGAAGTTGTAAGAAGTGGGTGATTGCAAAATGATAGGTACATGCAGGCATCCTGCAGGTGAAGGTGACAAGGCAGCTTGGTACGTGGGTAGTTAGGTAGGTAGGTAGTTAGGTTAGTTATGTGGGTAGGCAGGTAGGTAGGTAGGTGGGTGGGTGGGTAGGTAGGTAGGTAGGTAGGGTAGGTAGGTAGGTAGGTAGGCAGGCAGGCAGGTAGGTAGGCAGGTAGGTAGGTAGGTAGGTAGGTAGATAGATAGATAGGTAGACAGACAGATAGACAGACAGACAGACACACAGACAGATAGATAGACAGATAGATAGATGGATAGATAGATAGATAGATAGATAGATCAGATAGATTATATAGATTATCTTTCTATCTACCTACCTTCCAACCTACCTACCTACTTACTTACCTACCTACCTATCTACCTACCTGCCTGCCTGCTTGCCTACCTACCTACCTACCTACCTCGCGTGAATTGACATATCTACCTGCCTACCTTCTATAACGTACCTACCCGCACCTGCGCATTAGTTGGGAATTAATTTTGAATCTTGCAGTAAAGTAGTGTCTGCGAAAAAAAAATTAAGTTTAATAAAATAAAATCATTTAATTATAAGTAACATATCTAATTAAATTGCGGACTCCAAAGTCAGCGTTATATTTTCATATTTTTACCTCACTGAACTTTATGCCTGCGGTGGTACGCGAAAAGCTTTATTTAAAAACTTTAGGAAGATTGCGTAAAAGAAGCAGAATTTAATTTACAGAAAAGAATTATCATAAGTGATTTAAATTAACTTAAGTCAGTCAAAAATTACGATCCTGCTATGTAATGTTCAGTAATAAAATTATGTGTTAATATTATAAATTTATTATACAATTTTATTAAAAAATAATACACAATATGAGAGTAGCAAAACAACTTATTAATATCAAGTTAATAACAAAATCAACTGTTAAATCAAAATGTTAATGTTAATAGTTCGAATTCGTTTTATCACTTGAAAAATTATATATTATACTAGAATTATATCTTGACCATCTACAAGTACTGTAAAGCCCCAAATGATAGCTCGTATAAAAAGTCGGCGGCCCGGGTAACCAAACACAGTCCTCAACTTGAAAGATGAGAATGATCATCAAGTTAGGTAACGGTCTCGTTGACAGCATCATAGGCTCAGCGGCGCCAGGTCATACTGAATCGGTCCGTTACCGTATTAATACAACTTATTGGGCCTAACAGTTTGGAGCTGGTAAGCCTCCGTGAGTTGACAGGGGACGCCTGGGAGACGAATAAACCGGCAGAGACTCAGCATCATCATCTCTCTGAGCAGTCCACGACTTCACTGATGATCCTAAGGAAGCTTGTTATTATTATAATAATCATGATTACCGTGGCAAGCCTGATGGTTAATAGAAACTGTTCATAAAACGTAAAGGCAATTTTCCAGGGTGACAATCACCTTTTAATAATATTAATATTGAATAGAATTCTACGAAGAGCAAGCGTTCTTTATTATTATCAAAAATCGTTAAGTGAAAAAAAAAAAAAAAAACTTGAGAGATGAGTGGGAAGCGGCATAAGAGGCTTAGAAGGCAGGGAAGTGGTTAAGTTTGAAATAGATAACTCGTAGAGTAACCCCGGGCCGTGAAGGGGACAGTCGACGTACTAGGGATCTCACAGAGCCTCGGAAGACGACTTGCTTGAAGTATGAGAAGGAAAGTGATATTAATATTAATCTTACATAAAAAGGTGACAGGGAACAAAATGAAGGGAAACCTGAAGGAAGGGGGCCGAGAAAGGCGGTAAAGGAAGCACAGGAAATAAAAAGTGAAAAACTGACAGGAATTGCTGGAATCATCAGGAATGAATGCAGAAAGAGAGCTTGAATATTATTATCGGTAATGATACGAACAATTCTCGATCTGCGCCAACTTAGCATCACGTTTTCGTTGGGCGGCATCTTTAAAGCTATTTTCCTTTGTAAGCTAAGTTCATTCATCGCTATGTCTTCTGCCGTTTGATAGGACGGCTCGAGTTCTTGGCCGTTTTTTGCTTTGGCTGCTTGTCCAGGGCCGTGGAACCCTCGGCAACCTCTGCAGTCCCGCTCTGCTTGCTCTCTTGGCTGGCTTTGCTGGCAGCTTGAATGTGTTTCTTCAGCACTCGCAGAGGGTCGCTAAAGAGAGGCCCTAGCAAGGGTGTGAGCTGCGTGCGCCAGTCCCCAAGCTGCACACACACACACACACACACACACGAACACACGAACACGCAAACACAAACACACAAACACACACACACACAAACACACACACAAACACACACACAAACACACACACACACACACAAACACACACACACACACACACACACACGGCAGACCAGCTTGCACCGACACGCCGCTTGAACAGAAGCGCCAATTAAGAACAACAGGGAAGAGGAAGAGGACTCTGGCAGATTATAATTCGGAGTGATACATTACACATGAATGAATGAATGGAAGAAATTAAGGAAGATCGGAAGGTAAGGCAGGCGAAAAGGCAGAGGAGAGCAAGGAAGGACTGCACGCAGGAGGGAAGTGACAGGGAGAAAGAGAAAGAGAAAGAGAGAGAGAGAGAGAGAGAGAGAAAGAAAGAAAGAGAGAGAGAGAGA
>WBZZ01002503.1:0-10000 GCA_019918135.1 Paulinella micropora | reverse complement strand
GAACGTCAGCGGCCTTGGCAAGCGGTCAGCCTTGCGAACATACTTTCATTTTTAGACATAATTTGTTCATGGTGGTGATAGGTCTGCCCGCTGAGACTGATTACTGGCAAGTGACCTCATCCCCCATCTGGTAGTTTCCAGATCTCTCTGACATCATGTCCTTTAAGCGATTTCAGGACATAAAGCGATATTTCCACCTGGTTGACCCCAAACAGGAGGTGCCTCGGGACTCGCCAGATCTTGATAAGTTACTCCAAGTACGTCCCTTGCTACTGATGATGAATGAAAATTTCAGCAGTTTGTTTGGTTGGAGCAGTGGGTCCTTCTTCCTTTGCTTGGGGGAGTGGCTTTTTTCAAAATTGCTTAATTGAAATTTAGAGAATATAAAAATCTAGGCTGAGACTCCACTTTTGTCGGTTATATTCAAAGATATTATTTAATGCAAGCAGGTGTATTTATCCATCCAATTCCAAAGCACTCTGAAAACAACCTAATTTTCCACCTCTACAAAACTCGGAGAGGAAACCAGTATGGCGGAAAATGTAGGAGACTGTCAGAGCAAAGTAACAAAAAGGATACAGAGAGCCATTCCCCGATGTCACCCCTAACGATAATATTATCATGCTTAAAAAAGTAGTACCTGTTACATATCTTAATATTATCGTTTTCAACCTGCTCAAAAGTATATAAATAAAAAAAGATATATTAATAGCTATGTCTTGACAAGATATAGCTCATCTATACATCACTATGTATAGTGACATAAGAAAAGGTCACATATTTATTAATACTTATCTGCGCCTACATTATGAACAAGGAGTCAGGCACGCCAAAATGAGGTTAGGCGACTTGACAGAGATAAACAGAGCTACATGTTGACGTACATGTACTACCATTGAGCGGGACAGATGTGCCCTCATCCACAGCACAGCAGTCTCATGCTCGGGCAACCCAAAACAGTTACATATTAATCGAAATTTGAATTGCAGCTTTGTCTTTTGAAAACAGAGTTGATGAGGAGAAACGTAGTCTATCCTGCTTGTACGCTCACCAGAGGTTACATCATGATGCAAGTATCATGTGTTTGCCTAACTGCCGAAGGGTGTAGGGTTCTGAAAACATCCACAAATTCATCATCGCGCAGGGGCTTAAGAACCATATGCACTTCTCGGGAGCATTGAAATCTCCACTAGTAGTAATTATGATCAACTCAGTGCACGCAGAGACTCTTATGTGTCTAATGGCAGTCGCAATACATGCATCAGCTTCCCTGCGAGTAGAAGCAGCATGCTTTCTACCTACCTGCCTACCTACTTGCTTGTTATGAATAGATCTATTCTTTCTATCTATCTATCTATCTATCTCTCTCTACCTATCTACCTACCTGCCTACCTACTTGCTTGTTATGAATAGATATATTCTTTCTATCTATCTATCTATTTTGCGCATGGGAGATGTTTTCTGTCATTTACAAGAACTAGTATTCGGTCCCGGCCGTTCACTAGCCTTCCGACTAAAGAATTTCTTTCGGGAGTCAGATGCGGCGTTAAATCGTTCCACTACAGCTGTTAATATTAATTTTAGCAGGTCAACCAAACAACCTGTAGTCCCCTGCAGATTGAGTTGCGCTGAAACAGGTGCGGCTAATTGAAACAGAATGAAGACTGTTGCTGGCTTAGCAAAAATTACAAGAAGTAAAGCAAGGTTATTGAAGCAACTGCACATATTTACAGTGATGTCACCCTGAAAAACACTCAAAGTAATGAAGAACCTTGCACGTATCAAATGATAACTTATCAGGCCTTATCAGTGCCTTGAGGATTAATTGCAAGTGTTGTGGGAGAGACTTGTAATAAAATCCAGAGTCGACCGTGCTCAGACTCTTCTTTTATATTTTGTCAACGGTGACCCAAAGTATTTCAAGGCACGATCCTTTCTTTAACTGTCCTTCTTCTTCTCTTTCTTGCTTGCTGCTGTCTCTACCGCCCCATCGACCCATGGCTCGATGATTGGCATCGTTCGCAGTGTCGTGAAGCGAGCAAGCAGGCCCGCAGGCGGCTTGTAGAGCCGCAGCATGACAGTCATGGTCTGTGGCTGGTCGGACGGCACGGGTGGGTTCGCGATCCAACACTCCTTCGGAAGCTCATCTGCTCGTAGCCTGGGCCGATAGGTAGGCGACAGAAGCACCGTCCTTTGGCCAGAGCAAACTGCGTTGGAGCCGTGCACGGAACAGACAGAGTAGCGCTCCTCCTCGTTTTTGATGAGCTTGTTCCTGGAAGTGTAGCTACAGCAAGCGAAATCTAGTTGATAAAAGTTAGAGCGACAGGATGCTCAGGGAAGCTCAGTCAGGAGTGTGAGCTGTATTAGATATTGGACAGAATAGAATAGTATATCATAGCAGGAGGCAAGAAAGGAGAAAAACCCAGTGAGGCTCCACCATTTGGCAGGCTGGTTTGCTGGGACATTAATGCGGTACGTTGCCCCTAGGCATGTAATTAACTAATTAATTATTTACCTAAGTAAGTAAGTAAGTAAGTAAGTATGTATGTATGTATGTATATGTATGTATTTATGATGCATATTGCCACAAACGCAGCAGTGTTCCAAGTCAGTGCTGAGATATTATGTGTATCGCAGAATTTGATAGCATGAAAGAGATATTGGAGGTGGTGATTCACGGAGGAAACACTCGAGAGAAACAGCAAGAGAAGATATTACCAGGCCTCATGGGCTGTCCATGGCAATCACGAGCTGTGCACACAGAACAGACACAACAGTATGGTTACCTCTATCTGCAAACACGCCAGAACCCAACGGAGCGATGTGCAACTAGCACAAACGAAAGCTTTCTAAATCCCTGGCGCACAAGGCAAGAGAGCAGCAAATGGTGTGCTGGTTTTGATATTCCAGGTGGGTGGGTGGGTTGGAGCCCGGGGGCGGGGGGGGGGGGGGGGGGGGGGTGTACTGGTGGACGCGTACAGCGCCTCCTCGGGGGCAAGTGCCAAGAGCCCGACCTGCAGCCAGCATGCGCTTATGTGGCTGCAGCTACCGAGCAGGCAGCCTTCCTCCCTCCCTCCTCCCTCCCTCTCTCTCTCTCTCTCTCTCTCTCTCTCTCTCTCTTTCGCTTAGGCAAGACCACTGCCACCACTGCGCGCAGGATGGGCCCGCAGTCCGCGGCGCCGCCCTGCGACATATGCCAATAGCCTATCACAAGCCACAGCATGGCAAACGCTGCGTCATGCACCAAAAAGGCTAGCACAATCCACAGCATGGCAAACGCTGCAACATGTGCCAACTGCCTAGCCAATCCACAGCAGGGTAAACGCTGCGAATGTGCTCATGGCCTAGCCAACAGCGGGCAAAAGGAACGACATGTGCCTTGGCCTAGCCAATTCACAGCATGGCAAAAACGTTGCAAATAGCATAGCCAACGCAAAGCATGGCAAGACGCTGCGACGTGTGGCAGTGGAATAGCCAACCCACAGCGTGGCAAACGCTGCGACATGTGACCATGGTCTAGCCACGCCCACCAACAACCAGCAGCGAAACCGCACTTGACATGCAATCGAACGCATGAAATGGAAAAAAAAAAAAAAAAAAAAAAAAAAAAAAAAAAAAAAAACCAATTCGAACAAGAACACTAGCACTAGCAGCAACAGCAGTAGCAACCGACCAACCAAGCAACCACAACAACAACAACAACAACAACAAGCTCGTTTGGGCCAGATCGCTTGAATTTAGCTTCTCTTTACATTTTCCCTCTTATCTCCTCTATTAAACCTTGCTTACAGTATAAAAAAAAGACACCACCTTGTAGACACAAAGAAGGTGCAGAGGTGAAAGGCGATCGGGAAGAGCAGGGTGGGAGAGACCATTGACGGATGAGACTGGCAATAGACTGTCGAGCAGCGAGGTCCTTCGTGCCAGAATAAGCAGTAGCAGACCTAGTGCACAGCCCGCGAGCAGCGAACAGCCGCCCCGCCACAGCCAGGTGCGCGCGACAGGCCAGGCCACGCCCAGCGCCAGTGCCCAAAAGAGAACTATCAGCCCAGGAGTGAAGTACAGGCCGGCCGCGACCACAGGGGACAGCGGAGGGTGCTGCAGATGCAGGGACAAGTCCTGGCCTTCATCCTTGTTTCTTTCTACCTCCTCGTTTTTCCATTCCGTGCCTGGCTGGTTCTTGTTGGCATGCTCAGGTGCCACCTCCAGCTCGGTCTGTTCGGGCACGGGCGCGGGCACCGGCATGGCATAGGCCTGAAATGCTTGCATGAGCAAGTCCCGGCCATTTTGGCGCGCTTGCTCGCGTTGGGGGAAGAGCAGGCGCCCGATCGCACAGCCCACGGGCGTGGTGGCACGCACCACTACCACTGGCGTGGGCTGCGCGCCGGGGCGCAAGTTAGTCTGCAGCTGCCGTTCAAGGCGTGAGCGCAGTCGCTCCGCGAGCTCGGCCTCCAACGAGGAGGACACCAGCAGCACGGCTGTCCTGTCCGCCGGCCCCAGCCCCGACAAGGTGAAGAAGTTGGAGGTGTTGCGCGCGTACACGCTCAGCGAGGAGTAATCAGGCGTACCTTGCACCTACAACACACCGCACAAACGCCATGGTGGAGACAGCCCACAAGCCAGGTAAGGAAGAGCCACGCACACTTGTTCTAAATCATCTAAAAATTCGGGTTTCGGGGTGCGAGAGCCTGGGGTGGCTCTTTCGCACATGGAACCCGAAGTTTCTGGGTAGTCCAGAATAGGCCGCAGCAGGAGGCGCGCGGGCATGCGGGCGACAAGCGTGCAAGGGCAAGCAGCTAGCAGCAAGGAGCCAGAAGCAAGCAGCGGCACACCAGCAGCACGAGCGCGGTACGCGACGACACGTTCCAGACCAAGCGGCTGTACCTGCACGCGACAACAGCAGGCAACCACAAGCGAACAAAAGGAGCATATGACTAGAAAGAATGCACACAACTATATACAAAATGATAACGAAGAATTCGTACTTATGCAATCGTCTACGTATTTCTGTATGTATGTATGTCCGTATGTCTGTCTGTGTGTCTGTATGCATGTATGTATGTATG
This sequence comes from Paulinella micropora, assembly GCA_019918135.1. NCBI lineage: Eukaryota > Cercozoa > Imbricatea > Euglyphida > Paulinellidae > Paulinella > Paulinella micropora. Next base: position 4,934 of record WBZZ01002503.1, on the reverse strand, counting down.
TATGCATGTATGTATGTATGTATGTATGTGTGTATGTATGTATGTATATGTATGTGTGTATGTGTATGCATAATCAAAGTATGCATGCAGAGCTCGCAAGACATATCCATGTTTGAGACTTATGTACACATCTGTTGTAGTTGAGTACAGATTGATTTCACGAACAATAGCTACCGCTTCCAAATATGCACATATCGCCCTTTCGCTGGGCGCACACACGACATGTGCTTTTAGTAGATATTAAGTAGATATGTGCTATGAGTAGATATGTGCTATAAGTAGGTATATGCTATAAGTATATATGAACACTGATCCTTATCTTTGAGCCCTTCGAGATGAAATGATAAGGGTATGGGTCATCTACTGTTTCAGCCAACGGATGCGACCAACGGAGGAAGACAGAAGGGTTGGTCTTATCCGTTGGTCTGAAGCAGTACTAGAAAGCCCCTTATACTTTTGATCCGAAGGCGTCAAAGATAAGGGTTCATATGCAATACTTTATACACGCGATTGTGTTGTACTGTGCATCGTTCCGTTGAGACTATGTTTACATGATCTCTGCCGACGGACGCGGGATGGCTGCCTTGTGATTCATCATGCGGTGGTCGTAGTGCCAGGCGTTGACTCCGCCCCATTGCTCCGGACAGAGCTTACACAAGCGACCACTCCCTTGCCGAGACCAAATCGTGTATAAGTACAGCATGATGACATTGGGAAGCGTCAACAGCAACAAATAGACCTACACGGACCAAAAGGAAGCTACAAACACACACTTTGATCATTTAGCCAGCAGCATGTCGGGTATGTTGAGCATGTGGCAGAAGCTTGCAGAAACCCCAAGCGTGATGAACGCCGAGCTGAAGATTGCCCAAAAGCAAAACACAAGCATGAACCCCAATTGTTTGTGCAGCTTTCCCAACAGGATTCCAAAAACTGCAACACAAACGCACAAGTACAGCAAAGTGATATTGTGTGCAAATAGAACGTCCACCTTGCGCACGCATTCATGCATCCTCCTAGAAAAGGCTCTGTATCGACTAGTAAACGTTTTCCTTGAATCTTTCAGTTCAGGAGTAGCTCCAAAAATGCGATATGTGTTGCCAACTCTGCATGACTACTCGGATATTTAGATATTTTGCCTAATAATAACAATAATAATAATAATAATAATAGTGCTTCTCTGTCAATGGCTGATGCATTTCTGCACATGCGCCTCCATCGTCTCACCCGTGAGGGGAGTACGAAGAATTGACGATAGGCTCTAATGACACCCCCGCAAGGGCAGTTCCAACACTTCCAGACGGACCGGTATGTTCAATGAAAATACTGGTGGCACCGACGGGAATCGAACTGGCGACAGGGCCCAGATGGTAGAACTTGACCACTGGGCTATCACGGTGTCCATAATAATAATAATAATAGTAATAATAATAATAATAATAATAATAATAATAATAATAATAATAATAATAATAATAATAATATATCTGAGGCGTACTGATGCAGCTAATGGCATATCCTCAACGGACATAAGCCTCCAATACCCTTGTTCGAGGTCCTCCACCCCCCCGTGTCAGTCTCTCGCCTGATGATCGGGGCCACCGATGGAGCTCCTGAGGGCAAGACTGCACTAAGCCGAGGTTATTCCGCAGTCCCAGCAACCTCTTGCAAGACGTCACCGAATGTGCAAGTGCATACACCAAGCGCGGTTGCTAGAGCTGCCTCGAAACCCCACCCATAACAATCTGGTGTCTGCTGGGTCCTGGGCTATCAACCAGCATATGCGGAGTTTAAGATCTTTTACGCGCAACGACCCTCCTCCCCAGCATCTACCACCAAAGGGTTATGAGTTGGCGTCACAGTTTAACGCCTTGAGGCCATTTAGCTGGAACTCTGTTTAGCAAGTGTGACTAGGTTTTTTCATCGGGATTTCCCTCAAATATGTCACAGTCAACACTCCAAGGCAGATTTACTATATCTGAGGAATAATAATAATAATAATAATAATAACAATAGTAATAGTGCTTCTCTGTCAATGGCTGATGCATTTCTGCACATGCGCCTCCATCGTCTCACCCGTGAGGGGAGTACGAAGAATTGACGATAAGCTCTAATGACACCCCCGCAAGGGCAGTTCCAACACTTCCAGACGGGCCGGTATGTTCAATGAAAATACTGGTCCAGAAATAGACCGGTATGTTCAATGAAAATACTGGTGGCACCGACGGGAATCGAACTGGCGACAGGGCCCAGATGGTAGAACTTGACCACTGGGCTATCACGGTGTCCAACAATAGTAATAATAATAATAATAATAATAATAATAATAATAATAATAATAAGACACGTATTCTTACATGCCAGACGGACGAGAGACAAATGAAGCACAGCCCGCCCCCCCTTTCCTTATTCCTCTCTTGTAGTGACATCTCAGCCCGAGTCATGACTTTTCCTGAAAGGGCCACGCAAGATAACCAGGGTTTTTTTCGGCCCATCCCCAGGCTGTCCAAAAACGCAGTGCACGAAGAGTTAACGAAAGAAATGTGAGAAAGTATAGAACACTGGCAGTCCGGCAGGAAGATCGGGGATGAAAGGCAATTTTGGGGGTCGGTCACTGAAAATCCATACTTTCCCTTGACTTACTATATAAGAAGAGAAGACCGCGGCAAGCAGGTTGGTATATCCGAGAGCGGGGCTGTGAGCCCTGGCCATATACATATATATATATATATATATATAACATATCCCGGCCCGGAGAGCTTGGCCCGAGCTTGGGACTTGGGTGAAAAACTGGCACCTGCCTTAAATATTGTGATGTTTACTCTACTTTGTATTTGGGAACGGACGGCAGGTTGGCCATGGCGGTGCTACGCTTGGATACACCGCACTACACTGCTTCCACAGCAGACCCAGCCTCCATGTTGCCCTACCCCTTGACGATGGGTATAGGAAAGGAAGTTAAAATTTTATGTTGCAGCTAGGCAAAAATGCCTACTTTGACCATCTTCCTCCTTAGCGATAATAAGCCCAGAGGCCAAGGCCGTGCGCAGCACTACAAGTGTATCATTACCCAACAACTTATGTTCCACCCTGCCCAAATGCGAAGGCCAAGGCACTTGGAGTTTGCTTGTACGTATATGACCGTGGTAGAAATACATACTATGACCACCTTATCAGGAGGAATTGAGCGTAGATAAGAAGGCCGTGCTTTTTTCTGTCTCACAATACTGCACTCCTTCTATATCAGCACTAACCTGGACCCTACTCTGCACTTGCGACTGCTTGGACGCATGGAGATTGCCTATACATGAGAATATATAGGCCAACCCAGTTGCCTTAGCAATCGCGAGGTGACAGGGTAGGGTGCGGGTTAGTGGTGATATAGGAGTGCAGACAGGAAAAAAACACAGCCATATCCTTGGCACTTCTCGCCCATAAGCAGGAAGATGGACAAAGTAGGCATTTTCACTGAGTCATATGCATGTGCACATATGTTTGTCAATGAAAGTATTGGAGGAGCTACTTATGGTTCAGTGAGGACTCTGATTTGCCATGAGCCCGATACTTTTGCAACTCAGGCCCTGCAATACGATTGCACAAGCGCAGATAACATTACATAACATAACATAACATAACATAACATAACATAACATAAACAAGATAACCTAACCTAACAAATATATCACATAACATAACACAACACAACACAACAACAAATAACAAAACATAACAAAACATAAAATGACTTAACATGACATAACATGACATAATATGACATAACATAATATAACATAACATAACATAACATAACATAACATTTCTTAGCATAACATAACAAAACAAAAAATAACATAACATTTCTCAACATAACATAATATACATACATGCATACACACATACATACATACATACATACATACATACATGCATGCATACATACATACATACATACATACATACAAGAGAGAGAGAGAGAGAGAAGAGAAGAGAAGAGAAGAGAAGAGAAGAGAAGAGAAGAGAAGAGAAGAGAGGAGCGAGAGAGAGACATACATACATACATACATACATACATACACAAACACACAAACATACGTACATACTTACATACGTACGTACATACACAAATACATACATACATACATACATACATACAAACATACACAGACATACATACACAGACATTCATACATACATACATACATACATACAACATACATACATACAACATACATACATACATACATACATAACATAACATAACATGACATAACGTAACATAACATAACATAACATAACATAGCATAACATAACATAACATAACATAACATAACATAACATACATACGTAACATACATACAAACATACATACATACATACAAACATACATACATAGATACATACATACATACATACATACATGTACGTACATATATACATTACATACATACTTACATACATATGCATACATACATACATCATACATACGTACATACATACGTACGTACGTACGTACGTAGGTACGTACATACGTACGTACGTACGTACATACATACATACATACATACATACATACAAACGTACTTACATACATACATACATACATGCATACATACATGCATGCATGCATACATACATACATACATACATACATACAAATACTAATACTAATACTAAGACTAATACAATACAATACAATACAATACAATACAATACAATACAATACAATACAATACATACATACGTAGTACGTAAATACATACCATACATACATACATACATACATACATGCATACATACATGCATACATACATACATACATACATACATACATACATACATCATACATTCATACATACATACATACATACATACATACACATACATACATACATACATACATGCATACATAACATACATACATACATACATACATA
>WBZZ01002502.1:0-31838 GCA_019918135.1 Paulinella micropora | reverse complement strand
GTTCCAAATTTTGGAGTCTTGTCTCTAAGTTTTTCAACTCCTCCTTCTTCTCCTCCTGCTTCACCTCATTAACATTTTTATTATTCTGCGGTACTGGTGCGTTTACTATTTGAGCGACATTGTCTTGTGGTACTTGAGTACACACATTGTCTTTTTGCTCGCCACCCGCCGCGACCGTAGACATTGAGTCTGTTCGTGGTTGTTTGCTTGGCCGAGGCGATACGTCTGCCATTGGCCTCCTCGCCTCCATCGCAAGTCTCGCCTTCCTATTTGCATCAGTTATCATTGGTAACCGTGCTGTATGAACGGGTATGAGACTACCTTGGGGCTGCAGTCTCTGTGTACCCACATTTTTGTTTTCACATAGAGGAAGCGTTGGCCCAGTCTGCACAACAGCATTAGAAAGCACTGTGACTTTAGGGTTAAACTTCACAGTCGTCTCCTTCCTCTCTTCTTCCCCCTCCAGTCATTCCACCACCTCGAAACGATTACCTTGAGTAGTGTCCGGGTAGGATGACGTATCGGTCTCCGAGGCAGTGTTGTAGGCCTGAGCTCGACCGAAATTCGGGTTGGAGCTTGCCCACGAGCCTCCTCCTCCTCTGGGTGGGGGGGCTGGAGCTCGAACAGCTCTCCCTCCATAAGGGGTATATCCCCGACCTCCTCCTCTTCCTCTCTGAGGGGTTCCCTGCCACCTCGAGGCTCCTCTCCATGTTCCTCCTCCTCGTCCTCCTCCTCCTCCTCCTCCTCGTCCTCCTGCTCCTGCTCCTCCTTCTCGTCCTCTTTGAGAGGCCTTTAAGTTCTTTTGTCTCTCCCTTTCCTCCTTCTTCTCCTTCATCCTCTTCATGTAGGTAATGATTGCCTCTCGTAACTCCTCATCATCACACATATTGGCATACCAACCTTCGTTCACAGCGGCAATCTGAAGCATATTGAAAAGGCCCGGTTCCTTGCCTTCCGTCCTGCTCAGAAAATTTGCCCTTGCTGTTGGGTTCTGCCTATCATGATTGAAAGAGCAGTCTCTGTTCTCCATCTGTGCCTTACACTGCAAGCCCGCGAACCACCTCCAACATGCGGTCTTCAGGTCTGGCTCTCTCTGTCTCTTCCAACCGGCAACTCTGTTTGTGTACGTGGCTTGTGCGCCAACAGGTACACCGCCTGCCTGTGCCGTATGTGCCTCCGTGAGCGAGTCCATGTTTGAGCATGCACTCATCACTTCTTGAAACAGTGCTGACGGAGCAACGCTTTGAACCGTATTTTCGAACACGTGTGTCTCGAGGAAGTTCTTGGACTTCACTGAGCTAAACGTCGAGCATTGTTGTATGAGCTGAGTAAGCTTACTCGGGTTAACTGTGTGTAACGCCGAAAAGAAATAGAGGATGATCGACTTGCGGCCATAGAATAGCCCATAGGAGGAAACTACCTCCGTAAGGGTCGCCGCCAAGCCAACAGCACTCCTCAAACTCATCGCCACTGTCTCAAAGATTTCAAATCCTATGAGAGTACCAGTGCAGAGATGCTGGTATCCATGAGATTGAAAATATGAAATGAGTGTGGCCACCGCCAGTTCACACTGAGCGTCTAGGCCTGTTGCATTGTTTCTCTTAATCTCCTCCTTCTTTCTCAAAAACTTGTATTGTGTCAGATCAAATCCCTCCGAGACTAGAGATTGGTCAAAAACAGTAACAAGGGCCTCGTATTCCTGCGTTTCGTCGCAAGGAAAAGCCTTCATGCAGGCATTGATCTCTTTGAGCTTGCTCAAAAGCGAAGCATCAGAGTCTTTGTCTGAGCTCGTCTTGGCATATAGCATGAGACTTGCCACTCCTCCTTTCTTCCCCTTGAAGGCATTTATGATGTTCTGTCTGTCCTTCTTCTCCGTGTTTGTGACCACCACCGTAGTTGAACCCGAGGGTGCAGGGGCTGGTGGGGCAGGAGCTGGTGGGGTCAAATATGTCGGAGGGTGTGTCTTTGCACCACTCACTTTTGCTTTCGTTCTTTCCAGTCTCATCGTCTTCTCGAACTCCTCATTCTCTTTCGCCTTCTTCTTCTCAGATATCACCAGCTTTTGAGCATGAGTGATAAAGGCCACCAATTCAGAAGCAGATCTGAGAAAATTATATTTCTCCACATATTGGTCAACACCTGCTTTGTTGGCGACCGGTGGTGCGTTACTAAGTGATTTAAGGACAGAGTGATCCTTGGTAGGAATCCATCTCTTCCATGCCTCCTTGTGCAGTAACGCACCCATCAACAGTCTGATCTTGGTCAGAACTCTGTCAGTCTTCTCTAACTCATCAATCACAGGATGAGTTTCTCCTGCTGCCTTAATGCCTTTTTCCATCTCTGCCTTCCCCTCCTCCAAGGCCTTTATTTCCATTGTAAAAAAATGAAATATGCCACTCGAGTTTTTCGAACCCAGATTGGTCTTCATTTTTGTTACATCGACTGCCTCCTGACCAGTCGCGAGGAATCTGGCCGTTGCTCTTGGTTTGTGTACTGGAGGTAACCCTCACATCGTGGGCCGTATGTACGTTCCCAAATCAGGGTTTGAGTGTACACCCCAAAGATAGCATCGAGTAATTCAAGGTGGGTGTGTGTGTCCCCAAACTTGATATGCTGTATCTTCTTTCTCTCTTCTGGATCAGAGACCAGTTTGCCGAGGAGCTGTGCTGTGTTTGATAATAGGATATAGACATCCTTTTTAGCACGACTTTTCTCTCTTCTTTGATCCTGAGGGATCCACACATAGGTATCCTTCTCTTCCCCCATCTTGTCATCAAACTCTTTTTTAGTGAGGTCATAGTGGTCTTGCACCCACTGTTGTTCCTCCACTGTGATCTCCTCTCCATCACTATGAATCAAGTCGATCATTTTTCGTCCTCCTCCTCCCGTGTAGGCAGGTGGTAAGGGATTACCATATGCTCCTCCTCCTCCCGTCTCTTCTTGTTCAAATCCTCCTTCATCTTCGTCTCCTCCATATCTTCCTTCATCATTCCAGCCCTCTTCTACTCCTCCTTCTACTCCTTCATCTCCTCCTCCTTCATTCAATCCTCCTCCTCCTCCTTCATTCAATCCTCTTCCTCCTCCTCCTCCTTTATTCAATCCTCTTCCTCCTCCTCCTCCTCCTGCTTCTTCTTCTTCTCTTCTTTGATCTGCCTCCGAGAATTCACTCACTTCGGCGGTCTCTGTCGACATGATGTCGTAGTAGTGATCAACAGGAGGACAGTGTCAGCTCCTATGTTTGGTTTTTGTTCGTTTGTGTTCTGTTCCTCCTTCAGTCGATTGACTAGTGAAGAGAGAAACTAATAGAGAGGGTAGGATAAGATTCCCTGTCCTCTATGAAACACTGTTTGTATGTTTGTTTTTGTTTGAGAAAAATAGTCTTTGAGACTTTCTCCGATTTCTTGTTCTCCTTACTCAGGTTACTTTCTCCTCCTTCTTTTCTATATTGTATCTAGTATGAGGCACTTGGACCTACACACAGATAGTAATAGAGAAGCTAGAAAAGCTCTCCTTGAGAAGTCGACAGTCGGTCGGATAGGTTCTCAGACCTACCTTTAGAAAACGATCAGAGATTTGCAAAAATACTCTGACGTATGTGTGAGATAATGCAGATAAATGCACAAACTAGAAGGGTAGAGTGTTGTGCTCCTGTCCCTATGCTTGTTTGTGTTTTGTGTGTGTTCCTTCACTCTTCTGTCCACCTCCTTCTTCTTGGTCTCTGTGTGAGAACAGCAAGAACGACAGAGAGTTTGTATCTGATGTCTTCTTGTGAGCACACAGATACTGATTGGGCTAGAGGGTACGAGACACCTGCTTGAGACCAATCAAATTATTTGTTTTGTGAAAGAGTTATGAGGGAGCTGTGTTGGAGTATTTGTTTTCGTCTGACGTCCCCGTGTGAGACAGGTCAGTGAAAATTCACTCTGTTGCTTGTGTGGCAAAGCAGAAAGAAATCACCCTAGTGATGTGGACTCCAAATGTAATGCCCCCAACGATAGCTCGTAAAAAATCGGTAATACAACCAAACACAGTCCTCAAGAATGAGAATGATGTCTCGTTGTATTAGCTCAGTGAAGCCAAAAAGGAAAACGGCAACAGACCAGGAATAAAATGGCATCAGGTCCAATCCAGACAAATAATACTGAAAAACAAGCTGGTGCACCTGTCACCAGGAAAAGGTATTTTTACCGGCTATCCGGGGAGTGATGCCTACATTAATTTAATAATATGTTCGTAAGCCTCGCCAATATTGCCCGCCTTAATGTGTATGTGTCGCTTTGTTTTGCTCGGGGGTTCATTGTTAATAAATAAAGTTTTTGTTTCTCTGCCACATTCCTGCCGTATGTTTTGAAAGAATTCAATATCGCCGGCCTTTAGTGTGCCGGACATTAATATTATTTGTTTCGCCGTGCCTATTACATACTTTATTATCTCCCAATTATTCTTGTTGTTCCGCGACTTCTTGAAGGTGCCGCTCGGAGAGAGAAAACACGGGGGTATCGGGTGGTGGTGGGTTGGGGGGGGGGGGGGGGGGGGAAGGGGTCTTTCCCTGCTTTCTCTTTTGCGCCCTCCTTTTCCTCTCTCCTCTTCCCCCCCCCCCCCCCCCCCCAACTCGCTTCTGTCTTCTCCTGACCAGGAGAAAAGAGAGCGGGGAAGTCTAAGAATAGGTCTCTTTTTGCCCCCCCCTTACTCCTTCTCTGTTAATCCAACAAATCCCTTGCTGGATTTCCCCTTCCCCCCCCCCTCCCCACTAATCTCTTTCTATCTCTCTCTCACTCTCTTTATGTCGTCTACCATAACCGTAGCCTTTCAAGGTCCCGAGGGCAATCTTCACGGAATCCAGCAAAGGGCCGCGCGGCTGGGCTGGGAAACCAAGATGTTTGATCTAGAAAGGCTGGGGATCCCAGCGGATCCCGATGCCTGGCCTGTCGACGTTGCTAGGCCGTCACCGAACAACGCCTATGTACTAGTGATTCGGAACGGCGCGCAGCACTTGCTCACTCTGGGGGCACTTTCTTTGGGGGTAGAGGTTGATCACAACAACGACGACGTTCGGCTCTTGGAAGAGGAATTGATGCAACTCACCTGGGATAACAGCTCGGCGGCTAGGTGTCGCGGAAGGGGAGTCAGCAAGCTCCCTACCTGTGCGTGTCTAGACTTTGGGGAATCGGACGCAGAACCAGACCATTGGCAAAGAAGGCCTACCACCGTTGCTTGGGGGCGGCTCCCGTGGCTCGCTAGGCTCAAACGCGGGATCGAGGGGCTGGCCCCGGAGCTCCGTCGCCCCCTGGGAGCCCGCGGCAGCCTGTACCCCGACCGATACAACTACGGAGTTTATCCTCACGGGCACGCTCGTAGCCCGGGCGTGATCGGCGTAAGGCTGGGCTCCCCCATGGCTTTGCACTGGCATTGGTACCTGCACTCGGCGGCGCTAGGCCGCCGAGTCTCCATCCCACTAGCGCGCGGCGATCTGTACGTCATGTCCGCCATAAGCGCCGGGTCACAATGCCAGCAAACCTTTATTCCTACACTCCTGCACGCCACCGGCGGCCCCAAATACGTCGCATTCACAAGACCCGCGCCCAAGTCCTCTAGGAAAAGGAAAAGGAGCTCCGAGGGGCAGGCTGGGGCTGCTGCCGCGGGCTGGAAGGAGGACATCAGAGGGACTCCGGGGGCGGCGATTGCCAGCCGGCTGCCCCCCCCGCCCCTTTCGCCACCCCGGCAGCTTGCGTTGCCATCCCTTCCCACGACCATCCCCCCGCCTCCCACAGAAGCCCCGGCGTTTGTGCTGCTGACGCCTCCTTTTACCTCGCGAGCATTGGACCGCCAGCTTGAATCCCCCAAAGACAAAGAGTCCCAATATCACCCACTATCACCATCATCATCACGCTAACGCGCTGGCTAACCGGCTGGCACGGGATGCGGGCCGAAGAAAAGTTGTTTTTTGCAAAAGCGGTTTTTTATTTAAAAAAAAAAGTTTATTTATTCTTTTTTGTCAGCAGGAGTCAGTCTTGCCCCACCTACGTATCAAACAAGCCATAAAAAAAACGGCGCGGGTCACTGGGCTTGGGCTGTCCCAAAGTTATGTCCGGCTCGTCGCAGTCTGCCCAGTACTCGTTCAAGGCTAAAGAGTAAAGTTCGTTCAAGAAACGCCGTCCCTCGGGACAATAGGTCGCGAGGTCTCCTCCCAGACGCGCACTTCGCTTTTGGCAAACTGGTCCAAGAGCTCGATCTCTCGGAACAGGCGCCTGTGCTCCGTGTCTTGCAAAAACTCCAGGAACGGAACAGAGTAGGGGCACCCCCGCGCCCTCTCGCCCTGCTGTGGGAAGCCGGCGGGGCGACAAAGACCAAGTCGGCGCGACCCCCCCCCCCCCCCCCCCCTCCGCGTCGCGCTCGATCTGGACCTGTTCTAAAATGTGTCCTCGCGCGGCGTACTGGACAAAGTCGGCCACGCGACGATTGAAGAACGCCCTCAAAGCCGCGCAGTTGCACCTAGCAACTCCGTGCGCCAGCTCCCCACACGTGTGGTGTAGGTACGCCCGCAGCGCCGCCTCGTAGCCCTGCAGACAGCTGCGCAGAATGGGCGGGCCCCCGCGCGGCGCAGCTCCGGGGGGTTCGCCTACCCACGAACCCCAGAAATTCAGTCCTTTCTCGCAATACCCGTCTAGCGACTCCCATAGCTCTGGCTCGTGCGTGCGGCGGGCCAGCTCTACCAGCGGTTGTAGTATTGCGGGTGCTGGTTCTCCCGCTCTGTACAAAACCTTCTTCCACCTCCGCGACTCTGCCACGCTCTGGCACGTCACCACACACAGCGGCTGGCCCTGCTGCCCCGGGACCAGCCTGGCGTGCCGCGGTAGGTACTTCTCCTGTCTGCCCCTGCTGTTCGAAAAGAGCCGCAGCGTGGCCGCGCGCCTCATCGTGTTCCGGTTAAAGGCGGCACACAGCGCTTTACACCTGGCACTTTCCAGGCACGCCCTGCAACCTCCTGCCAAGTCATCCTGCAGCTCCAGCTCCTGCGCGTCTGCAAATACCCGGGGGGCTGCATGCTTGTCCTCGCTGTCACAGTCCCATGCCGAATGGCTATGATCCACGTAAGACGAGAAAAGCTTGCTGCTGAAGAGGGGGGGCAGGACCGAAGGCCCGCGCCCCCAGGAGCCCCAGAACAGCCTTCCTTCGCGGCAGTAATACTCCAGGCCTTCCCACAAATCTTTCTCCTCGGTCGCCTTGCTGACCTCGCAAAGTTCGCTCAGCAGGTCCGGCGCTTTTCCTCTGACACAGGGGACTAGCTTCCATTTATGCGAATCCGCGACCTGCTGGCAGGCTACCAGGCACGTCAGCTCGGAGCCCCTCCCTTGCTCCACAGCGTAGGCGCGTCTGGGCGCATAGTCTTCCAACCGCCCGCTCGTTCGGGAAGGCAGCTGCAGCACCACTCTGTCCACGGCACTGGCTCGGAACACGGCACAGCGGGTAGTGCCACAGCGCCGCCGCGCCAAACACGGCTGGCACATTTGCAAAGTCTCGGCTTGGATCTGCCAAGCCATAGACAGCTGCGCCGGGCCCTTGGCCGGCGCAAGGCTCAGCTCGCGCACTCGACAACTGCTGTCCGCCGAGCACTTGCCCCACCATACCGCCGACTGGTGCCCATGCCTTAGGTACACACTCAGAAGTTCTAAGTCAAACAAGGCCTTCGAGGCTGCCATTCTGCTCTCCCGCCCTTCGCTCTCTCTCTCTCTTCCTCCACCTGCCCCTCTTTGTAATCTCATCATTGAGGGGGGGGGAGGGTGGAAGGAGGGGGGGGGGGGGCACCCGGGCGCCCTTTGCCAAAGTGCTAAAGAGGGGGGGGGTGCCCCCCCCCCCTCCCGTCCCTATTTGCTTTGAAAAAAGCAGGACAAGGGGGACAGCTCTACCTCCAAAAAACATGGAAAAGCCATCGATGCTTCCAAAGCAGGTTTTATTTAAAGGCTGGCAGCAGAACCACGAGCTCAGCTACTACCCGGCCGAGTCAGTCGCTGTTTTTTGGCTGCACAAAACAGGACAGCTAGTCACGGGCCAGGATGTCAAAACAAAGCAGCAAACCCAGACTATTAACCATTCTAGCCACATAGAGCGTTTGGTCGTCATGACGGCCATCAGCAAGCACGACTGTAAAGAGGCAGAGATGGAAACCCTGTGTGCCGCTGCGCGGGAAAAGAGCGGGCACAAAGGCAAGCCACTCGAAGTAGTCATCTTTTCTACCAAAGAAGACGACGTACTGTACCAAGAAATTTACAGAGACAACAAACTCCTGAGAATTGTCATTTGCAGAGGAAGGGAAAGCGAAAGCGTACAAGATCGGTGGTTAGCAGATCGCTAAATTCTGCGGTGCTTCTGTGTCTGCCTATATATCAGACTTTATTCAATAAAATAAAAATGTACACACGCAACCACGTAGAGGGGAAAGGGGGGGGGGGGAGGGTGTGTGGGGCGTGTGTGAAAGGGGGGGGGGGGCTCCCCCCCCCTCTCATTGTCTCTCTCTTCCAGCCCCCGCTGGAAGCGGAACAGAAAAGGAAAACAAGAGTCGGCAGGATGGAGACGTCACTCATACCCGAATACTGGCTCCAGATCGAGCTCGAGCCTCTGACGGAGCTCGAGCCCCTGACGGAGCTCCCTCTGCTACTAATTCCAGCCTCCCGCGTGGAGGCTGACCCCAACCCCCCGCCTCTCACCATCACCACCACCACTGCCACACGACGAAAGGAACATGTCTGCGGAGACTGCGGCCGAGCCTTCGCGCGATCCCACGACCTTACCGTCCACTGGCGACGCATGCACACAGGCGAAAAACCTTTTCCCTGTCCACATTGCGCCAAGAGCTTTGCGGTTGCCAGCCAACGCACACTGCACCTGCGAAGACACACGGGACAAAAGCCCTTTACTTGCCAGCATTGCCCGCTCACCTTTCCTGCTCCGGCTCAGCTGCGGACTCACGTCGAGCGCGTGCATTTGGCAGAAAAGTCTTGGGTTTGTGACCTCTGCGGACAAGGCTTTTTTAATAAAGACCTCCTCACCATGCACACGCGGCGGAAGCATACGCTCGTGAGGCCTTACGCCTGCGAAGACTGCGGCAAGCTTTATTACGCAAACTACCTTTTACAAAGACACCGCAGAAAAAAGCACCCCTTTCCTCCCCCAAAACCCTCGGCGTCGAAGCCTATTATAAAGTAATTCACGTTTTATTAAAAGAAACTTTTTTTCTCAGTTCCTGGGCCATAGTTTGGCACCAAAAAAATATATATGACCGGCGATCTGCCAACCATTGATCTTGTGGACTTGTGCTGGTTAGATCCCCTGTTTGATGATGACAGATGCTTCGAGTGGCTTGCGAAGCGCAGCTTTGGCAGTCCATCACACCCCCCCCCCCTACTACTCCTCTTCCTGCAGCTGCCCCTCTGGCGGGCGCTGAGAGGATATCAATTTAGAAAGATTCGTAAATTCCTGCTGCATCTGTCTGCGCAGCTCTGCAAGCTCAAACTCAAGAGCTGGAGGGAGAGCGCGCGGAAACCTTCGGTGGCTGGCCGGCATTTTATACACAAAGCTGCGTTCTGGCCCTGCGTCTTTCACCCAACGTAGCAACCGCCAAAGAGACCTGCCTACCTTTCTAGATTCGACAGCAATCTGGACGGTAGCATCACAAGAATTGTCTCCGCGATCTAGAGGCACGTACGTCCCGGTGAGCTGAGACCAGTAGGGGTTCCCGGCTCTGTACAGGATTTGAAGCACGATGTCGTCGATCCCTTCCTTTTGCAAATTCCATGGTAGGTAGACGCCTCTCCTCTCTATCTCAGCTTTCCAGTTCTCTCTTCCGTGAGTAACATAGGGTTTGCGGTCATCTGCAGCTGTTGTACACATGTTACGTATTTCGTCTGATTTGTGTTCAGTGTCGGCGCATGATCCAATACTTCTGCTTTGGCGGGCTCGTCTTTAGTGATGTAACTGAACATGGCCGAGAAATGTTGGGCGGAAAAGTCAAAACCCACTGTTAATACTGACGTGAAGATCACGACATCTGCTCGCATCCATTCTTGCACAATTTGTTCATGCGTGCGCTTAAAGTCGGCAAGACGCTCGCTTCCTTGGTGATAAAGTAAGATTTTTATCCTATGAATCTTGATTCCAATCTCCGCTTGAGCAGGCGGGCTTGGCGCTTGGCGCCATGTGCAACTGCCACGCGTTGTCCCCTGGATAACGCGAGCTCAAGGGCTCGGTGGATACTCTTGGAACCCCGGTGGATAAAGACGTCGCGCGCCATGTGTGTGGTGTGCTTGTTGATATAGAAAATAGTATTTTGGGGCGTGGCACGGCCCCCGTCGGTCCATGTATCATTGAACTCGCCAGGGGTAGGGGGCGAGTTCAGGATTTCCTGTAAAACGCAAATAGTTTTCTGCCCTAAAAAAGCGTCCATGGCCAAAACGCAGCGGCTGCTGCGGAGGACGGACGCAAAAATACTGGCGTTTCGCTGGTTGTACTCGCCCTGGCACAAAGCAGCTGTCACGTTGAAGAGCGTGCTTTCAGACTCGTCCAACACGACTAAGTCAAAGGGCCTTGCTCCGAGCAGCTTGTGTAGTGATTCGTATTGAAACACGACTTTATTGGGGTCCCGCGTTGTTCGCGCCCGCTTCTTTGATCCTTTGGGTAAGTCTTGGTAGAATGCTATCTCGATGCCCGCCTTTTTCAACTCCAACTCCAGCCGGTGGTGCAGGCTGACATTGAAGGTTATCCTGGGGACTATCATAAGACAGCGGAACGCTTGGTCCCGAGATCGGCGCAGCTTGGACAAGGCTTGTAGCTCTTGCGCGGAGAAGAAGTCGTCTGGGTTGTGACCCTCGATACCCAGCAGAAGAAGGGCTAACGCCTTTGTCTTGCCGGTCCCCATGCAAGCACGCAGGAAGACCAGCCGTGCCCCTTCGGGCAGGGCTAACTTGCGCACCCAGCGCGAGTCATATTCCACATACATCGCCTCTGTCCCCTGCCTATCTTCGGTGCCAAAGTCGTGTGCCTGCTCCCCGCCCTCATAGACCTGGTTTTCGAAATGTGAACAAGAAAACGGAAACCGCCCGGCTTTTGTGGGCGCAGCTCGGCTTCGGCGATGACAGACGCCGACGCGTCGGGTGGGAGTTCGGGGTGGCGGCACCGGATGGGTGGGTCGGTCAGACGACGTTTCTTGCGCCTGGGCGGTCGCACGGGCGCTGCCTTCAATTCTTTTTCCTTGGCCGCTGCCTCGCAGGCCGCGCACTGCTGTAGCCACCAGGCATAGTCGTCCCGGCAGATGCGCCGAGTCGCGTCAGTGCAGTCAGGGCAAGCCACGACGAAGATGTCCGAGTAGCGGAATCGCGGGCGGGGGGCGGTGGCGGCCTGGTGGCTGGCTTCTTGCTGTTGTTCCGCCTCTGGCGCTTCTTCTTCTTCAGGTCCTGCTTCGTCGTCCTGACGGTTCTCGTGCTGGTCGTGTTCTGTGCCCTCGCTGTCATCGTCGTCGTCGTCGTCTGATGCTGCCGCCGCCTCTGCGCCAGGCCGCGCCTGGCGGCAGCCTGGGGGCTGGCGGAGTGAACCGGCGACCTGGATGTGCTTTAGGGTCATGTAACAGTGCTCGGGCCAGCCCGCCTCTTGTAGAAGTCTCTGCAAGTCACTGAAATGCGAGGAGACCAGATAGGGCAATAACTGTGCCTCGAGCGCAGCTCGCTCAAAGGCATTAAGCTCTCCCGCCCCCGCCTCGGGGGGGCGCTCTTCCCCCTCTGCCAAGGGGTCGCAGGACTCCGTGCTGGTCTCCCCCGCTGTATCATCCGATTCGAATACGGGTTCTTCGTCGTCTTCCTCACTCGGCATGACCGAGGAAGAAGACGATAAAGACGAGGGGGAAGAGGAGAGGTTGCTGGCAGTTCCAGCCGTCTCAGCATCATCGTCTGCCGTGTCGCCTCCGTCGGAGGTATCCGTGTCCCTCATCCTGTCACCGACGTCGACAGGGGATCTATCACCGACGTCGGTGACAGGATCATGGACACCAGTGGAGCTGCTGGAGCTGCTGGAACTGCTGGAGGAGCTGGAGGAGCTCGAGGAGCTTGAGGACCTCGAGGAGCTGGAGGAGCTGGGGGAGCTGGAGGAGCTGCCTCTCCTAGCAGCTGGCCGCGTTGCTCTGCCCAAGGCTCAAACAAGTTACCGATCATGACAGATTGCTGAGCCAAATTGTGGGCGGCGCGGCAACGTGTGCCATGACACCGATAGAAAACGTTTCCGCCCGCCCCGAGAACGAGATATGCGTTGTTACCCCTGTGAAACATAGCTTCCTTCTGTTCACCCACAGAGGTAACAACGCTATCGCTCCCAATGGCGTTGGTCCTCGCAGCGCGGCGTTTGCGCCGCACCTCATGGAAAAGGCACAGGCGCCCCTTCCTATCCCGAGCCGTTCGAACTACAAAGAATTGATTGCCTGTTTTTTGGTCCTGCCCGACCGACAGCCAGGAGGTTCTGTCGCCCCACTCCGCCAGCATCAGCCTAAGCTTTTCAAGAATCGGCTGTTGATGCTCGTGGATGATGGCAGGGGGGACAGCACGCGCGGTGCCTGCTCCAGCCCCCGGAGCAGTACCAGTAGCACCACCTCCAGGCCGAGCAGCAGCACGCCCCGCGGCTGGAGGTATAGTGCTGCCGGGCACATAGACAGTGGCAGGTTCGCGTCGAGAGTGATTGGGGCAGTGCACCAACCAATCTTCGTAGCTGGGCAAAGGATGCGGCTGCGCGCCGGCGCGCAGGAGGTCGGGTACTTTCTGCGACCCCGGGACCCGCCAACAGCGGTTCTTGGTCTATACAGCCGGGTCAATAATGCTGCCCATGTTCTTGTGATGTTTATAGAGAGGCAAGCTGGTGTCAATGCGAAGCTCCAGGACCAGGTCACTCAGCTCTCTAGCGTCTGAGCCCCCGCCTTTCCCTCCGGCCTGCACTAGCGGGCTGGTCAGTGTGCTGGTAGTGGTAGGCGACGAAGACGTGGTGGTGACGGTCGACGCAGCGTGTGTGCCCAGTTCGCCGGCGCGGGCTACAGGGGAGAGCAGGGGGGTCTCGGGGGCCCCGGCAGCATGCCTCCCGTGGGAAGGAGGAGGTCCTGTGTGCGTGTTGAAGCTGTGGTCCCGCAGAGGCCGGGGGGCAGACTCTCTGTAGGCGTCGGGCGTGAGCCATAGCCGCTGGGCAGTGTGCATGTTTGTTGCATGAGCCAGTGTTTGACGAAAGCGTCCGCGTCGTGGACGTTGTCAAAGACAACGTTGGGAAAAGCGACATGGAACGAGTTTTGGTACCAGCCTCCTACGCAGGGCCGACCCAGGTCGTTGGTGTGCATTTCGTCGGCGCCCGGCGAGGCTAGGCCGAACTGGGCGAGGGCCGCGCGCACGGCGCCCTGCAGCGCGCGCAGACGCCGCGCGGCGCTAGGGTCTGCCTCCCCCTGCGAGTACCACTCTAGGTCAAAGTAGAGGGCACACTGCCCCCGTATGATGACGAAGAAGCTGCGCTCCATCGGGTTGACGCAGCGGTAGATGTCTTCGTAAAAGGTCCGGGGGTCCGGACAGGAGCCGAACAGGTGGCGCTCGGACAAGCCGGGCCGCCCTTGCGCGTCTGGGGCGGGGGGTAACATGAGCTTGTAAAAGAACTGGTGACCCTGGGCCTTGCCCTCGGCGAAACAAGCCTCTGACGGGTAGGAATTGGCGCCGCCCGACTCGAACAGAGAGACGGGCCTGGGCAGCCCCCGCGTCAGCAGGACCCTGCGGGGCGCCCGCCGTGCCTGGGCGGCCGCCGCCATTTTTTGTGTATGTGGGGGGGGGGGGGGTTGCTCAAAAAGATTCTCTTAATTTTGCAGGAAGAAAGGAGACAGAAAGAAAAGCAAGCTCTGTCCCCTTTCCCTACCTCCCTCTCCCCCCCCCTTCTGTCTCTCTCCTCCCCTCCCCCTCCTCCCTCGCCTCTTTTCCGTCTTCCTCCCTCCCCCCCTCTTCCCCCCTCTCCTTCCCTCCCCCCCCCCCCTTTTGGTTCGCATGTTTTGCGAGCAATACGAAAAGAGGTGGCTGTGGTTTTTGGTGTGGCGGCCTCTTCTCAGCCCGCTGGCGCGGGCTGGAAGGGGTAGCAGGGGGGGGGGGGGGGGTTCGGGGGGCAGCATGCTGCTGCCCCCGCAGACGAGCCTCTGGGGGTCAAAGACTTGCCGCTGGACTTGGAGCGCTTTGTCGCCGTAGGGCACGTAGTTGACGCCGCGGCGCGGCTTCATGACCTCGAGCACCTTGGCGTGCAATCGCTGGGAGCCCGCGACCGCGGCGAAGCCTCCTGTCTCAAAGCTAGTGTCGGTCAGGCAGAGCATGCCCTGCAGGCAGCGACGCCCGCTCAGCGCTGGTGCTGGCGTAGCGCCCTTGTCCATGTGTGGCCAGGCGTCCTTGGTTTTGTACGCCGGATTGTAAGTAAAATCACAAAACGCTGCAGGTGTCAAAGCTACTGAGACAGGGCTCCCCGGGCCGTACGTCCAGGGAGCGTTGGAAGACGTTGGTGCGCCATACCAGCTGCCGAGCCGCCCACATAAAGCGAGAGTGTTGAGTGCCTGTCTTGTTGTCCTTGATAATACCTACTGAGTTTATGCCTGGCCAGTTGCTGTTGGTCCAGGTCTCAGGGTCGCGCGGGTCGATCAGCGGGTTGATGCGCCTCAAGTCGGAATTCAACAGTTCGAGCAGCGAGGCGACGTCGGTTGGCGAGGTGGCGTTCTCGATCACGCAGAAGCCCTGCGAGTCAAACTCCGTCAGCCACGCCTGGTGATCGTCTAGTAGCAGACCGTTCAGGTATGGTTTGATGATGTCTTCTTCACGTGCGAGCTCCTGCAGGTAAGTTGCATTATCGCCCAGCTTTGGCCTTTTCTGACGTCTCGCCGGCTCGGTCACTAGTGCACGCCGCATAGTGCTCTGCATACAAAGAAAACAGAGGCCTGGCCAAGCTAATCCAGTGTGTTTTTGTGTCGGGGTTGGGCATGGTTTGGGGGGGGGGGGGGTCTCTCTCGTCGCCAAACTTCCCCCCGAAGGATGGGGGTGCCCCCCCCCCCCCTCCCACACTCCCCAATGTCCTCTTGTTCTTTCGGTTCTCTTCTTCTCCTCCCCTCCCTTCCTACCCCCTGACTTAACTTTATACATTTTGGCACCAGGGTCTATGCATCCAAACGCACACTTTCTGCGGGGTCAAGAGTCGGGCAATCAGTCACTTGGAAATATGCAAAAATAAGTTTCCTGTAATACAAAAAAGCGCAATTTACCTTGTAGGATTCGACGCCAGGGGTCTACGCCTCTTCCGCACGCTCTCTGTCCCGGGGGGGGGGGGGGGGAAGGCTCCCTCTCCTTTCCCCCCTCTACCGTTGCCTCTTGTGTTGGGGCTATACAGTCGCTATTTGTCGCTATTGGTAATATCGCTATTAGTAATAAAAGGCCCTTTACCCCCCCCCCCCTCCCCCCTCTGTCGCGGGGTAGAGGAGACTTGACATGGCCGAACCAGACAGCTCGCCAGAGCCAAAGGTGTTTGTAAAACTCGAGCCGATCGACCGTGCGAAATTTGCTCGACTTGTACGACAGGAAGAAGAAAAAAAAATCTGAGGAAATTGCAAGGGGAGAAAAAGCTGTACCTACGCAGAACCCCCTACTTAGAAGGAACATTTACGATTAAAGCCTCCAGTGACAAAGAAGATGATGCCGGCTCGGCTCGCTGGGTTAATGTTGGCTATCATCGCAAAAAGGATGGACATGACACTGGCATGTCGAAGGAAGAGTTTAATCCAGAAGATTTCACTCGCGCCCTGCTGCAAATTGCGTACAGAGTTCGCTTCCTGGACTATACCTCGATTGTGTACCCTGCGGACAATTCCGGCCTACTTTCTTTTGCGAACCATAACGATGCTCTTTATACATTTCACCGAAATTTGCAAGATTTTTCGTACGTAGGGCTGCACCTGTAGAATTCCCGTTTGCTAGTCAGTGTGATCTGCAGCGACAATATTTCCTGCCTTTTGACTTTGACCTCCACCGTCTCCTTTGCGTGCAGTGGCAGCAGTGCATTGGTCCACCAGTAATTATAGTCACCCTCGCGGTAGGTCCCGTCACGTTATACGGTGGCCATTAATTTCCAATATCACGTTGCCCTCCTGCAGCTCGGTCTTAGCTATCGGGAAGACTTGTAGACGAGCAATCCGTACTTGTCGTCTTTGGACAGACCCAACGAGCAGCGCATCCCGGCGTTTTCGATTGTTTGTATCTTCATCACCCCGCAAGAGAGTAGGGCCGGCAGATCCTGGATTTCTCGTAGATTCCAGTCAGGCGGAGGAGCGGAGGAGAAATCCAGGCTACGGACCAACAATTGAATAAAGTAACGCACTAGCTTGGTTGGGATGCAGTAGTTCAAATTCTGAGCCCCTTCGATGCTTTCGAGAGCTACCCCCAGAACTTTGCCGGTGTCGGGGTCCAGCGCGGGTCCTCCGCTTTTGCCTGGATTGATGGCCGCATCGGTCTGGATAGTAGGCACTTGCGCTAAGCCGTGGGTATTACGGCACGTCTTACACCGGGAAACCACTCCATCGGTCGTGAACAAACGTTCGCCACCTGTCGGATAGCCCAGTATACGCATCTTACGTCCGGCGGCCGGCAGCCCTTGCTCGCAATCACGCTCCAGGCCCTGGTCGAGGAACATCCGAGACCCGACCTCGTGGCCCTCTTCGTCTAGCACGTACAGCAAAGAATATTCTTTTCGGAAGGAGGCAAGTCTACGTTTGAAGCTAAATGAAGCTATATGAAGTCGATTTTTTCAAAACATTATAAAATTACGTAAATCAGTGCAAATTAACAGGAAAACAATAAAAAACATTTTAATTTTATTAATTTTACTTAATTTCCCTCACTTATGAGGTCCGGGTGGCACCTGGGCCTACCGCACCGGCCACTACTACCGGGGGGGGGGGGGGGGAGGGGGGGAGGAGTGGAGGGGAGGGGAGGCTTTCCGGAAGTAGTAAATACTAATCTAATTTCAATATTTCCCAAGCGTTTGAAGCAAATAATAAAAGCAAGAAATGAATTTATTTCGCTTAGCTCTAGACATACCGCACCGACCACTACCCCGGGGGGGGGGGGTGGGGGGGAGGATGGCAGGGGGTGCTTTCTGGAAGTAGTAAATACTAATCTAATTTCAATATTTTTAAAACGTTTGAAACAATTGATAAAAGCAAGAAATGAATTTATTTCGCTTGGCTCCAGACCTACCGCACCGACCACCGCGGGGGGGGGGGGGGGATTGAGAAGTATCTGCACTAAATCACAAATGCTGGGATATAAGTATTAGCTAGGTAAATACACGTTGAGCAACAGATACTTTAACTTACTAAAGCATTTTGACAAAATCAGTCTCTGTCGCTACCTGATGGTTCAAAGTCTGACTGTCCTGCAAGTGCGTTAGCTTCCATCGCCTCCGCGATTACGTCACTGTCATCTGCCTGCGAGACGAGCTCAGCGCCTTCCTCATCTGGAGCTAAGCATTCTATTTGCGTCGCTGCATGCGCCCAAACACGTGAGAGCAGAGCAGGTTTGTTCCCTTTTGTTGCAAGGCCCTTCGCCTTGCAATATGCCTTGAGCTTAGGAACAGTTACACCCGGCACTTTGCAGAACTTTTCCTCACTAAACCCTTCCTGACGTGCTTTGCTAAGGGCAACTGCTATCTCTTCGACAGGATCTCTCTCAACTCCAATGGAGTGCCACGTCTTCTTCTCATCCTCAGTCATTACCCTGGCTCCTGGGTACGTTTTTGGGTGTTGGGGCGTGGGCTTACGAGAAAATATCTCATGGTGTGGAAGCATTTTTTTTTCCTCTGCTGTAAGAGAGTCTCGCGCCTCACGAGCAGCAAATCTAGCAGGGGGGACCGCCCACAGGTCCCCTTCAGGCAACTCATCTAGCACCCTGATGTTGTTAGCTAGCCACGCATGGCCCTTCCTGTCCACACATGGCCCCAAGTGAGCAGGATAACCTGGCAGCCCATCCTGTCCGTATACTCCATCCCTGTGGATGCGAGTGATGGTGAAAGTGGACATAACTTCTTTCATCCATTCGATTTCCTCTTCTGACATGTAGCCAGGCTTGCAATTGAAAATTTCATGGAGATCTGCCCGCTTTTTCTCTGTAACCCAATTCTCTGGTGGGAGCTCACTTGGCCTGAGTTTGACTGGGGGGCGCAAGTAAGCCTTCAGCTGGGGTGCACCGGGAACACCACCTTCCCCGCACCAGTGCAGATCAGCATCACCATGCTGCTTGTACTCTGCAGTAGGCATGCCGCCTTCCTCTGCAGAAGCTTGGTACTTCCACGACAGAGGTTTGTTCGTATATTTCATGTTCGGGTTTTCACAAGGCGAGAAATAATCTTCCCAGTCGTAATTTTTTGTCAGCAAAAGCAAAACTACCCGATTGCCGCTATTATGATACCCGAGCATCATTTAATACAAACCCTGCGCGATATTAGTAGTTGTCATGGTCTTGTTCCACCGGAAATATCTCGTGATATAGTGCCGCTGATCGTGGATATTGTGTGTGTGGTGGCGCGGGCAGCGGTTTGTACGTACCGTATCTTTCCATTGCACCTTGCAGATATGACAGTAAAACATCTGGGCGCACTTAGCAGTGTTATTGCCCGCCCCGTCGACTTCCAAATCCAACTCGCTAGATGCCATTGTCTTTGGGTCAAACAGATCCGCTCTGACGATATGACAGAGAAACGTAATGTTCGAGTTTGCCCCATGCGTAATACCGGGACCGTGGACGGTGATATACTCTATCTTTCCTCCGAAGTTAATAGACCCGCCCCACATAAGCTCCATGACATGTTTGCCCTTGAAGTCATCTAGAACCCGGCATGCGGACGGAATATAGAAGGGCCGTGACATATCAATTGTAAAACAGGACAACCACTTGTATACAACAGCGGCTTGTGCAATGCGGTTCTGATGTTGCTTACGGCAGATCTGGTGAATTTTGTGGTGTAAGTTATTAGCCACCTGCCAGTCCTGTGCGTCCCTCTCACCAGTAAACCCCTCGTCACGCACTCGCTGAAGCTCAAAGCAAGTGTTGCAGATGCCAAACTCACCAACTCTCATCTCCTTGACATGCGACCAATCTCGCTTCCGTACCATCTTCACTGCCTCTCTGCGGGGAGGGGGTCCGGGAGCGCGGCCGACGAACGGGATGTCCACTACCCACTGCTCACATATGTACTTATACATAGATTCAAAATCATCTACCTTTTGCAAGTGCCAAATACCATCGGCAATGACTTGCACGTTCTTCTCAAAGTAATCAAACATGACTGAATAAAGCCAATCATCCTGGACGATGCGGCCGGCAAGTGGCCTGCGT
Organism: Paulinella micropora; assembly: GCA_019918135.1. Taxonomy (NCBI): domain Eukaryota; phylum Cercozoa; class Imbricatea; order Euglyphida; family Paulinellidae; genus Paulinella; species Paulinella micropora. The sequence goes on along the minus strand of WBZZ01002502.1, from coordinate 12,423 downwards.
GGACGTAGAAAGTCTTATTGTTGTTATAAAGCTTCAGCGCACGCCGCATAGTCCTCTCCCCAACACCAAAGAACTTCATCCACATTTTGCGACAAACTTTCCTACCCCGAATTCGGTAATGTCGCCCTTGACTACTATCGAACGCTTCCAACTGCGAACACACCCAGGCCGTTAGCTCTTTGAGCGATTTGCAGATATTGTTGATGCAAGCCTGCACGCAGAGCTCGGTTGACACAAACATGTAGCAATAACCCCCAGCGCAGCAGACAGAGTGAATCGAATGGTCAAGATGTGCAAGAGTCATACCAAGCAGGCGCTCTCGTGCGCCGGGTCTGACCTCTCTAGCTCTCTAGGTATTCCCCTCTTTCTTTTAGTATAAGTGTAAGTTCTTGCGGTCTTCCGGGCGGCAAGCCGTCTCTTGATTGGTGCATTGTACCGAATATGGAGAGGCAGTGCGGCTTTCTCTGCGGCTGTGATCTCCCAGGATGAAACAGGGCCTCCAGGCGTGAGGGTTTCATTGTGGAGAGTGGGTAGAATCGTGTTGAAAAAGTTAGGAGCGTTGGGGGGTAGGTAGTTCAGCCCACCTATGCTATAGCTACTGCTGCTGCTGCTAGAAGTTGCAGGCGCTGATGGGGAAGAGGAAATGCTGGAGCTTTCAGATTTTCGCTGACGTTTGAACCTGGCGAGCGGATCGCTGGCAATAGTAGGAATATTCACATTATCAGCAGCAGTGGCACGCTTGAACCTCGCCACATTGTTAACGTCTAGGACAGGGGGCACAGCGGGAGGCGGGTCAGCCCTACTAGCTGCGTCTGGGACTACGGGTAGGTTGTTTCCTGAATCTGGCAAGCGGGTCGATTTGCTGACTAGTAAAGCTTTGCAAGCGTAGGAACAGAGGTGCAGCTGACCATAGCAATATGCCAGCGCGCATGATAGCCTGCGGGAGCAGGCCCTGGTAGACACAGAGCATGCATGCATAACTGTATGTATTCGTAGTGATGCTTGCAAGCAATAAAAATAGAAACAAATTATGTAGAATCCTGTATTATGATGTAAGGAAGGAATGTACAACAAAAAATATTAAAAACAAAAGTGTGTATGGCTCAGGGGGGAGAGGAAGGGGAGGGGAGGGGGGGGGAGGAAGGGGAGAAGGAGGGGGGGGGGGGCAGAGAGCTCCGGCCAAAAAGTATTTTTTTATTCAAAAGCAACAAGAAAATGATTGATGCATGTTATGTCTATCTAGCTCAATATTGAGCTGGGGTACACACGAGCGCATGCGTTTCGGCTGGGGTCTGTGGAGGAGCAAGCCCCCCTCCTCCCTTCCAGAGCGCGCAAGCGCTCTGGGTGCAAGCGGGTGTAGCATCGCGGCAACGCAACTTATTACGGCGTTGAGCCTTTTTAGCAGGTTGCTGCTTGGACTACAGAAAAGTGGCCTGGCGCCGAGCGATGAGCAGTTGCAGGATCCCACCCCTGAGCTCCAGGAAGAACTCGCGGGTTGTCAAGCTCCATACCGCACAAAGGGAGACCTGTGCCGAATTTACGTGGCGCGCAAGGTCTTGTTCTCTATCAACGAGGCTTTGTACAAAGAATTGGTGGGGGCCCTAACCTCAGAAATCGTTGCCTTGCAAACCGGGGATAGCCAACGCCTCCGCCTGCTGCTCGAGTGACTGCTCGAGTGACTGCGCGGAAAGCAAGCGCAGGTTCTATCGCAAAAAGCACAGGCAAAGCCCCTGTGAACAACGAGCTGCAAAACTAGCGTGGCAAACGGCCGAGCGCCGAATGTTGCGCGACAGCGCGCGCTGCACTCTGGCCTGCCTGAATGCTACGGAACGCGAGCGGGCTTTTTGGCTAGACTTTTTGTGCAGACGGCTGCATTCCCTGCCCCCGGCTGTAGCCCTGGAACAGGTATATCCGCTAATTCCGCCTCTGGCCCAAGCCCAGGTCTTGGACAACCTGCGTTTCGCTCTGCCTTATTTGTTGGGTCCCTACATGGCACTGCTGGGCCAATTGGCTCGCCAGGGGGAGTGCGCCCTGATCCTAGACGCACTAGAGGCGCAAGGTTTTGGGGACCTCTGTGACTGGCGCGCCGAGGTTTTGTCTCTTTTAGAAGACATTTTACCAAGTTCTTTGGTGCGCCAATGCATTGCGCAATATTGAGGAAGAAACCAGCTTGGATGATATGGCAGAAGAAGGCAGTACTGCCGGAAAAGCCGGGAACGCTGCCTTTTTTGGCCATATCACAGCAGCAGCAGCAGCAGACCGCCAAGCCGCCTTCGCTAAAAGCGCCATAATCGAGGGGACCAAAAATCAGGGGGCAGAGATCTTTTCGCCACCCTCCCCTCTCCCTCTCTTAGTTCTCAGTGCCACTCTTGGCTTTTTTCCTCCATGCTCTTTGCATTGTAAAACAATAAAATCTTTTTCAAGAAAAAAAGAAAAGGAGCCACACATGTCTACAGGCAAGAGAATAAATCTGCCCCCATGGCCCTAGCGTAGCGGCAGGTAAGAGCGGCGGTCGGCTGCCGCGGTTTTGGCTAGCAACAAAGACCTAAAAGAGATTTTGCGTCAACCCCAGCAGGAAGAGGTTGGCTTACAAGTGCGCTGCCGAGGCGTGAGGGACTTACCCAAAGTCAAACTTGAGAAGCTATTTGAGCGGGTTAATATGGGTGGGTGTGTCGGGCGCTTGGAAATACGCGATCTAAAGCTAAGATAGGGTCCTAGATGAAGCACGAGTGTTGGGAGAGAGAGCAGCAAGCTGCTTAATCAAACCGAGGCCAGAATTTGTTTTGCTAGCTACACTCGATATAAACGATTGACGGCGCGTCATACTTTGGAAAAAAACTCGTCCGGGTTTTGGTGAGCCTGCCTACACAGGGTTAGAAGACGTATCGTGGGTGCGCCGCGATGAAGTGATCGACTTGGAAGTCATTCTTTTCGGGGGGCTTGTAGTTATCCAAACATCGACTTTAATTTCAGCTTTGGACGCACCATCTGGCCTCGGCTCCAAACCTTTCGCTTGCGTTCCCCCGAGGGAGCGCGCATTATTGCAGAAAATACTACGGGCGCCCTTGCTGAACGGAAAAGATTCGTTGACAGTGGCGGGCCCAGAAGCTGTGTAGGAAATTGTAAAGCTCTATCGGCTTCCAGGCGATGTATATGAATTATCCCGCCCAAGGCTAGATGCACTTTTTAATATCCGGCAGCGACGTGGATCTGTGTGGAAAGCTATCGGGCGATCGTCGCACATATCCTGTCCTACTTGATTTGCGCAGAACAAATCTGAATCTGGAGGAGCTGCGCCTATTTCTCGACGAGACATCCAGGCAGGGTAGGGCCGTCATGACGTTTGACCTGTCCCCCGCCCAGCCCGCAGCGCGACCTTGCCAAGCTTTTTAATTAATAACGACTATTTCTTTATACATTAGCCGAAAAAGGCAGTACTGCCGGAAAAGCCAGGGAAAGCTGCCTTTTTCGGTCATATCACATGCACGGACCGCCAAGCCGCCTTTGCTAAAAGTGCCATCTTTTGTGCGCTCTGTTTCTCCTAGTTCTCAGCGCCAAGATTAAAGACTTTGTCAAGGATTTTTTTTTATTATTTTTTGTGTACATTCTTAGCTTGTCCCTGCCCTTTCCCTTCCCCCCCCTTTCTCCATTCCAGCCCGCGCTAGCGGGGGTGGCACTGTCAAGGCGAGAACTAGTGATGACGACCCAGGGCAACCGGGTTTGAAGATCCCGTACTGCTGTGTTTTCGATCTTCTTACAAAAAGACAGGTCCCAACTTCTGAGTTCAGAGGGGCTGACGGCCAGAAACAAGTCTTTTTCTAAGAGATCGTCACAAAAGGCAGTATTTAGCACACGGAGCCGTGGGAGTTTGATAATTGCCCCGAGTCCTGCGCCTCCAATACCACACCGATTTAGAGTCAATTCCCGCAGATCTCACAGTTGGCTCAGCGCTCGGAAACCCTCGTCCGTTAGTTGCCGGCAGTTGTTGAGGTTTAGGTGTCGCAACCTTTGGCAAGTGTCGGCCAGCACCCGGAGTCCTGTGTTTGTAATAGCGGCACCAACCAACTCCAAATATTGCAGCTCCTTGCACTTCTGGGCCAGCGCCTCCAGCAGGTCGTCCTTGATTTCGCCAGCAGCCGAAACATCCAGATGCCGAAGCTGCGGGGAGGCTTGGACTACCCTTGCGATCAGAGGCTCGAGATATTGTCGCAGCGCGCAAGGCTGAGGTAGCGAAACGAGGAGGCCTGGGTGGCGAAGGACTCGAAGTCGGCCTCCGAAATTGCTGTGCAGAAATCTAAATTTAGATAATAAAGCTCCTTGCAATGTGTGGCCAACGACGTTACCATATCTTTCGTTTCAGTGATTGCACCGCATTCGCCAATATCTAAATGTCGAAGATTTTTGTTTTGGGCTAACGAATAGACACCTTGGCCTGTGATATTGCTGCAGCCTCGTAGGTTTAAGAGCTGCAGACTGTCGCATCGTGCAGCCAAGCGGCCGAGCCCTAAATCAGTGATTTTGCTACAATAAGCCAATCCTAAATGCTGGAGCGAACCCGACAGTTCCCCCAGGGCCTCGTCGGTGATTTCTGTGCAATTAGCCAGTATAAGGCACTTAAGACTGCGGATATTGGCAAGCTCAGCGATTCCTTTCCGTGTGATTCACCAGCAGTTACTAAGGTCCAGCTTTCGTAGCGCGAGCGATGCAGAGGCAAGGTGCTTGAGCCCGGTATCAATGATTTGCTCGCACCCAGCGAGGATTAGGCTCTTCAGCCCGCGGCACTCGAGGGATTTCAACTGCGGGTCCCCGAGGCCAACCTCCCTAGCAAACGACAGTTTGTGGATACGGGTAGCAGCAAGGCAACTTAGAATGCCCGAAACGTCCTTACTTTCGCAATGGAACGCTACGCGCTCGATTTGTAGTGTAGCCAGACCCCAGACTTGATGACATCTTTTTAAGCTTTCGTAGTCTTGCTGCTTCTTAAACTCTAGATTCTGAAATCTGAAATTGCACCAGAAGTTCTCGGATTTGCACAGCTGCCTCAGGGCTTGGTTAACAGCTAGTAGGGTTCTAAGATTTCCAGAATAGTCAAGTTCTTCAGTTGTGCCCCAGCCAGAAACTTGACAATCAGAGACCAGATAATACAGGGCAGACCAGTCAATGTGACAGACGCTTTCCTTTTCGTGCTAGTACTCACAATCTCAGACTGGGGTTCTTAGGTTGATGTTGCATGTGCAAGAGGTTTTGGTATGACATCGTGGGTTTCTTTCCTTTTTATTTTACCTTGGTCAAAAGAGCTGGAAAGCAATGGAAATCAAAGCCATGTCTCCCTTTTTTATTTGTGTCCGCGCGCGCCCTTTTCTTGCAAAAGACAGAATGGGGGAAGAGGGGGCAGCGCGGGGGAGGGGGGGGGGGGGCACGCCCCCCCCCCCCGATTTTAAACATATAAAAAGTCAATGACGTAGCAAGAAGCCAACAGGTTGCAGACTAGGCGGCGGTGTGCCTGATCCCAGTCAAAATCTGAGGGCTCCGCCGCGGTGAGGGGACGGCTGAGTCCCAGTTCTTTTCAGCGCTTGGAAGGATGGCAGATGGCTAATATACAACTGGAAGTAGAGCCAGAGCTCTGCCGCTGCGGGCTCGGCAGGGGACGTGCCACCGGCGGGGCCCAGGCGGTGCACGAGTTCGTAAGAAGCTGCCCAGGCACCTAGAAGTTGTCTACGGTCTAGTAGGCGTCTTAGCTCAGGCAGTGCAAGACGAGCTGCGTATAACCTGGCCGCAAGCTCGGGGGCCCTGCGCCCCCGCGAACGGTCGAGGCGGCGATGATAGGTGACAAGGTTAGCAGCAGCCTCCAAGGGCGACGCGCCGAGCCCACAGCCTAGGCCCAGAATCACATGGCGAAGCTTGAAGGCGGGGGCCGGGGCGCCACCCCCCGCGCACTCGCGGGACACGACCTCTAGCGCACGGCGCACTACCACGCTTTTGTTTGGTCCTTGCACTCCGTCTGGCCGTCGTAGCTCACGCTCGTCCACCAAATTGCCGCCCACGTCCAGCATCAAGACCTGCAGGACCGGGACGTACGCGCGGAGACAGGACCGCAGCGCTTGTCGTAATTCTCGGCTACTAACGTTGTCACAGCTGTCCCACCCCCCTGCAATGCCCCCAACGACAAGCCCCAGCTCCTGCCCTGTTTGCCGCGCCTGGGCCAGGGCGAGGGCTTCGGACTCTGCGAGCAGAGTGCGCTGCTTGAAATGATTGCTCTGGAGAGCATCTTCTGGCTGTTGCCCCGAAGGAAGCAAGTTTGCAAAGTCGCCTCTTAGCGCAGCCAGCAGCTCAGGACGCTCATGGGCGCGCACACGCAGCAAACCTGGTCCGACGACGTCGTGTAGCATGAAGCTCAAGTAATTATCTACAAGTGCCCCGTCGCGCAGCCCGCGCCTTACGCACACCCCGCCCCGTACACAATCCTGGCTTAGCGCAGCCTTGTAGTCCCAGAGCGTGTAGCCCGGCTGCAGCACTAGCCAGCGACAACTTCTTTGCTCGGCGCAGCCGAGTGCGCGGGGCAGGGCGAACGCCAGGGTCGTGGCCGCCACCTCACCAGCAGCGTCCAGGCCCCCGAGACTTATCAACAAACGTGTCTCCACGACGGGGCCACCGACTGTAGACCATGGCGAGTCTTGGGGGTTTTTTCCTTCGCGGCCGTCGCCGGTCTCTCTGTTCTTGCGCGAAAGAGCTCCGCCCATCCTTGTAAGACCGTTGGCGTTGGGCCAGCAGGACTTATATTAGTGTTTCGTTCATAAATGTCGCACAGAAACAGACATCAGGTAGGGTTTGGTGTTTTCCTTCGATTGGGGCCTCTAAGGAGGGGGAAGGGATGTGCCGCGTGCTGTCCCTTCTCTCCCCTCCCCCAAGGAAAAAAGGGGGGCTTGCGCGTTTTGCCTGGGAAGGGCGGGGGGGGGGGGGGGGGAGAAGAGGGGGGCAGAGAGCTCTGGCCAGAAGGTATTACAAAGCAACCAGAAAATGATTTGATGCATGTATGTCTATTTAGCCCAATATTGAGTTAGGGTACACAAGCGCATGCGTTTCGGCTGGGGGCTGTGGAGGAGCAAGCCCCCCTCCACTCTTCCAGAGCGCGCAAACGCTCTGGGCGCAAGCGGGCGCGGCATCGTGGCAACGCAACTTATCACGGCGTTGAGCCTTCTTAACAGGTTACTGTTTGGCCTACAGAAAAAAGGCCTGGCGCCGAGCGATGAGCATTTGCAAGATCCCACCCCTGAGCTCCAGGAAGAACTCGCGGGTTGTCAAGCTCCATACCGCACAAAGGTAGACCTGTGCCGCATTTACGTGGCGCGCAAGGTCTGGTTCTCTATCAACGAGGCTTTGTACAAAGAATTGTTGGAGGCCCTAACCTCAGAGATCGATGCCTTGCAAACCGGGGACAGCCGACGCCTCCGCCTGCTGCAGAAATTCTGCTTGAGTGACTGCGGCGAAAGCAAGCGCAGGTTCCATCGCAACAAGCACAGGCAAAGACCCTGTGAACAACGAGTCGCAAAGCTAGAGTGGCAAACGGCCGAGCGCCGAATGTTGCCCGACAGCGCGCGTTTACGTTGCATTCTGGCCTGCCTAGATCTTATGGAACACGAGCGGGCTTTTTGGCTAGACTTTTTGTGCAGACGGCTGCACTCCCTGCCCCCGGCAGTGACAGTACGACAAGTATATCCGCCGATTCCGCCTCTGGCCCAAACCCGGGTCTTAGGCAATATGCGTTCTGCTATGCCTTTTTTGTTGACTCCCTATATGGCCCTGCTGAGCCAATTGGCTCACCAGGGGGAGTGCGTCTTGATCCTAGAGGCGCTAGAGGCGCAAGGGTTTCGGGACCTCTGTGGCTGGCGCGCCGAGGTTTTGTCTCTTTTGGAAGACATTTTGCCAAGTTCTTTGGTGCGCCAATGCATTGCGCAATATTGAAGAAGAAACCAGTTTGCAAACCTCCCGCCAACCGCCAGGAAATTGTGTTGGACGCCGCGACGCTAGACCCTAGCAACGAAGGTGCCAAGATTAAAACCTTGTCAGGGATTTTTTGTTAATTTTTTCTTGTACATTCTTAGCGCCAAATGAACAGGCCGCTCCGGTCTCTTTCCTCGGAGTAACGTATGTCTTCGCGCGCAAAAAAACGCGCGCCAAAATTTTTTTGTTGTTGCGCAAATGACAAGTTTTTTATACCCCCCCCTCCCCCCCTTTGGAGGGAGGGAGGAGGGAGAGGGAAGAAAAGGGGGAAGGGGGGAGGGGAGGGTTTCCTCCCTCTTCCCTCTCCCCTCCCTCTTCCCTCTTCCCTTTCTCTCTTCTTTTTTTTTGCACAAAATTCGTCGCCAAATTTGCGTACGTGTGCGCCGGGCAAGATATGGCCGAAAAGGGCGGCATTACCAGAAAAGCCTGAAACGCTGCCTTTTTCGGCCATATCACATGCGCAGACCGCCAAGCCGCCTTCGCTAAAAGCGTCATCAAGAAAGTACCAAAAAGAAATGTACTCGTTCAGCCGGAGTCTTGACAAGGGAAAGGGGAGGGGAGGGGGCGCCCGGCATTGGGGGGCTTTGTTGAGGCGTTTCATATATTTTGTTTTTGGTAACTTCTGCGCTCTCTCCCTCCCCCCTTGCCCTTCCCTTGTTCTTTGAGCCCCCGGGCTCAGGGGGCTCAGGGGGGGGAGAAAAAAAGGGGGGGGGGGAGCGCCCCCCCCCCCCCCCGTCCTCCCCCCTGAGCCCGGGGGGCTCAAGAGCAGGGAGCAGAACTGAAACCAAACTAAGAGGATGGCACCGAGCCTATGACGGGGCATCCCCCCCCCCCCCCCCCCCCTGTATCCAAAGATCTTTTCGCCACCCTCCCTTCTCCCTCTCTTAGTTATCAGTGCCAATATTAAAATTTTGTCAGGGATTTTTATTATTTGTACATTCTTAGCGCGTCCCTGCTTCTCCCCTACTCACTGTTCTCAGCTCTCCCTTTCGTAGTTTTCGGTTCCAAGTGTAAAGATCTGTCGAGCTTTAATTCAGCGTATTTTACAAATTCTTGGCGCGCCCCCTTCCCTTTTCCTCCCCCTGCCCTTTCTCTCTTTTTCTTTTAGTTCTCAGTGCCACTCTGGCTTTTTCCTCTATGCTTTTTGTATTGTAAAACAATAAAATCTTTTTCAAGAAAAAAAGAAAAGGAGCCACACATGTCTACAGGCAAGAGAATCTGCCCCCATGGCCCTAGCGTAGCGGCAGGTAAGAGCGGCGGTCGGCTGCCACGGTTTTGGCTAGAGGCTCTAACGTACCAAGTAAAGCACAACCGCCAGGAAATTGTGTTGGACGCCGCGACGCTAGACACTATCAACGAAGACCTACAAGAGATTTTGCGTCAACCCATACAGGAAAAGTTTGGCTTACAAGTGCGCTGCCGAGGCGCGAGGGACTTGGCCAAACTTGAGAAGCTATTTGAGCAGATTAATATTGGTGGGTGTGTCGGGCGCTTGGAAATACGCGATGGCTCGGAGCTTCAAGCTCTGCCAAGGAATCGACGGGTACAGTTTCAGCTGTCGATTGCCGACGTGTACAGTTTCAGCTCAACGAAGAAAGACATAGGGTCCTAGATGAAGCACGAGTGCTGGGAGAGAGAGCAACAAGCTGCTTAATCGAACCGAGGCAGGAATTTGCTAGCTACACTCGAACTAAACGATTGACGGAGCGTTATACTTTGCAAAAAGCTCGTCCAGGTTTCGGTAAGACTGCCTACGCAGAGTTAGAAAACGTATCGTGGGTGTGCCGCGATGAAGTGATCGACTTGGAAGTCATTCTTTTGGGGGCTTGTAGTTATCTAAACATCGACTTTAATTTCAGTTTTGGACGCACCATCTGGCCTCGGCTCCAGACCTTTCGTTTGCGTTCCCCCGAGGGAGCGCGCATTATTGCAGAAAATACTACGGCGCCCTTGCTGAGCGGAAAAGATTCGTTGACAGCGGCGGCCCAGAAGCTGTGTGGGAAATTGTAAAGCTCTATCGGCCTTCAGACGACGTATATGAATTATCCCGCCCAAGGCTAGATGCACTTTTTAATATCCGGCAGCGACGTCAGGGTCACACACATGCAATGCGATTAAGGAGTGATGGAGAGACGCTCAAGAATTATGGTTCTTTGCGTGAGCTGGAGTTGGAGGGGTTCCTGCTGCAAGCAGACGTTTTTGACACGTTCTTGGCTGGACTGCCAGTGTCAGCCACAAAGAGGGACGCGGTTCTGCGCCTAGTGTGCTGCAGGCCATCGGGGCTAAGCACACCGGTTGAAATGGCAGGCAAGCTAAGAGAGCTGCTGCCCTGGCTGGTAGAGCTTGGTCTGCACGACTGTGATTTTGTCGACGATAGTTTTTTGCAAATTCTATTTGCCGCCCAAACTTGTTGTAATAACAAAAAAAAAGCCTAGAGTGTCTGAGGCGTCTGGACCTCTCTGGTACGTCTATTACTTCTAATAGGTGGTGGCCTAGTAGTGGTTTGCTAAACCATCTCCAAAGTTTGCGAGTGCCCAACCTTAGAAAACTGCCTAATTTGGACGAGGCTGGTGCTAGACTAGAAAACATTATGAAACTGTGCGTGAAGCAACCTTGCACACTTGATCTTATTCTAGCCCAAGTGCCTGTATCTGTAAAAACGCTGAAACTGCGTTTAAAAGAAAAGCACAATAGCGACTGGTGTCAGAGATTCTGGCAAAGGCTAGAACTACTACAGGAATGTTGTCTGTGCGACGACCTTTCCTCGGACGGGATGAGCCTCGGGTTGGCAAAGGATCTGTTGGGAAAGCTATCGGGCGATTGTCGCACCTATCCTGTCCTACTTGATTTGCGCAGAACAAATCTGAATCTGGAGGAGCTGCGCTCATTTCTCGACGAGACATCCAGGCAGGATAAGGCTATCGTGACGTTTGACCTGCCCCCCGCCCAGCCCGCAGCGCGACCTTGCCAAGCTTTTTAATTAATAACGACTATTTTTTTATACATTGGCCGACAAAGGCAGTACTGCCGGAAGAGCAGAGGAAAGCTGCCTTTTTCGGCCATATCACATGCACGGACCGCCAAGCAGCCTTCGCTAAAAGCACAATTAAGAAGTACCAAAGGGAGAAGGAGGGTGGGGGGGGGGGTTAGTTGAGGAGTTTTATGTATTTCTTTTGTAGCTTCTGCGCTCTGCTTTTCCTAGTTCTTACTGCCAAGATTAAAGACTTTGTCAGGGGTTTTTTTATTGTCTTTTTTTGGTACATTTTTAGCTTGTCCCTGCCCTCCCCCTTTCGCTCCCTGATAAGGAGAGGGAAGGGGGAGACAGATCGTGCTTCCCCCTCCCCCCTCCCCCTGCCTCTTCTCTCTCGCACTCCTAGCTTTCGGTGCCAAAGTGTACCAAAAAGAAATGTACTCTAAAAAGTCTCGACAAGGGAGAAGGGGGGGGGGGTGTTCGGCATTGGGGGGGGGGGGGCTTAGTTGAGGAGTTTCATATATTTGCTTTTGGTAGCTTCTGCGCTCTCACCCTCCTCCCTTGCCCTTCCCCTGTTCTTTGAGCCCCCCGGGCTCAGGGGGCTCGGGGGGGAGGGGAGAAAAGAAAAGGAAGGGGGGGGGGGGGGGGGCGGCGCCCGCCCCCCCCCCCCCCCCCTTTCTCACTTGTGGCCCCCCAAAAAGAGTTCACTTATTTTTGCTCCCCCTTCCCACTCTCGCTCATAGCTTTCAGATGGAGGGCAATGACAGATCGTGTTTCCTTCAAGTTTCCTGTCTTGGTTTTCATTGCCAAAATTAAAACTTTGTCAAGATTCTTTTATTATTATTATTTTTTTTAACATTCTTAGCGCGCGAGGAGAACACAGACGGTGTCGGCCAGGGTTTTAACAAAACTTTGTCACGGATGTTTTATTAATCTTTTTTGTACATTCTTTTCGTGCCTCTTCCCTCCCCCTCTCTTAGTTCGCAGTGCCAAGTATATGACAGTCGAGCTTCGCACTCTCCCTCCCTCCCCTTTACTTCCCCCTCGCCCCCTGAGCCCGGGGGGCTCCAAGAGCAGGGGCAGAGCTGAAACAAAACTAAGAAGATGCCGCAGAGCCCATGCCGATGCCGGGGCACTCCCTCCCCTTTTCCCCCTTCTCTCTCCCGCTCCTTTTTCTTCTAGTTCAGTATCGTCTCCCTTGCCACGGTCTGGCATTTTGTTTGTTTGTTTTGCTTTTTTGTGTTTGTTGCTGCCTCATTTGTTGTATTTTTTGTTTTGATTTTGTTTTGTTTTTGTTTTGTTTTTGTTTCTTTTGTTTGTTTGTTTCTTTTGTCTCTCCTGTCTTTTTGTTCCTGCTCCTTTTTTGTTTTTTGTTTTTTCTCTCTTTGTTGTTTTGTGTTTCTCCGTTTTCTTTTCTTTTCCTGGTTTTTCTTCTTAACCTCTTTCTTCCT
>WBZZ01002501.1:17500-20000 GCA_019918135.1 Paulinella micropora | reverse complement strand
ACATAGGATGGAGCGATAGGGTTGGTGACTGCAAGATCAGTGTCAAGCTGTAGCGGAGAGGTAGTATTCGCAGAGGTGAAAACAGCGAGGTCGATCCATCGTTTCTCGTCATTGTAGTAACGAGGCTCGAGCTTTGCGTTCATCGCACCTACCTTTGAAACGTCCTCATACTATAGCATTACAAGGCCATCATGCTTGAGCTTAGCAGCAGAACCGCGCTTGTGTGTGCATGTGTTGTCCGTGTGTGTTTCAAGTGCAGAGAGAGTGAGGAAGGTAGCTTTGCATTCGCAGCAAGCATAAGGTCCTGGGTCGGGTGGCAGTTCTTTTGATAGGTCGACTAGGCCGGCACGCCTTTGTCCCATGAGAATCCATGCCTGATCTTGAAATACAAGGTATCTGTGGATGGGTGTGCATGTAAGAGCAATTTTAGCGCCTTCAGCAAGTAGAGCGTTCTGACGTGCTCGTTCAACGTCGGGGACGTCACGTGCTCGCCAGTTCTCAAATCGCTGAAAGTTGTGCTGAGCAAGAAAGCATTTTTGTAATTTGCAAAAACGTAGAGCATATGTATCAATATCGGCACGAGCAGATAGATATGTAGAGGAGGGCAGAGCATAGTTTTGTATAAATGAAGGGAAAGAGAGAGAAGTAAAGTCATCACAAAGGGGGAGAAGAGTGGTGATGGTGATGGAGAGGTTGATGCCGCCAGAGTGCTTTGTAACTGGGTTGTCATTCGCCTGAGCGCGCAGTCGATCAGATTTTTTTTTTTTTTTTTTTTTTGCCTTTTTGAACTATTTTCTGAAAAAAACATTGAGGTGGGCCCGCTGGGTGCGATTCCTTGCCTGCTGAGAAGCTAGGAAATGCTTGGGCAGCTAAAACAAGCCGAAACAAACTTGAAAGCTCAGAAGGCTCTCAGTGTGACCTTGCGTTTCGGCGGACAAGAAAGATTATTTCATTTCATCCAAGTTTCTACAAAAGGAGGCAATCAGGAGCAGGAGGAGGAGCAGAAGGAGGAGCGGAAGGAGGAGCGGAAGGATGAGCGGAAGGAGGAGAGGAAGGAGGAGAGGAAGGAGGAGCAAGAGGACGAGGAGGAAGAGGAAGAAGAAGAAGAAGAAGAAGAAGAAGAAGAAGAAGAAGAAGAAGAAGAAGAAGAAGAAGAAGAAGAAGAAGAAGAATCAAGAAGAATCAAGAAGAAGAAGAATCAAGAAGAAGAAGAATCAAGAAGAAGAAGAATCAAGAAGAAGAAAAATCAAGAAGAAGAAGAATCAAGAAGAAGAAGAATCAAGAAGAAGAATCAAGAAGAAGAATCAAGAAGAAGAAGAATCAAGAAGAAGAAGAATCAAGAAGAAGAAGAAGAAGAAGAAGAAGAAGAAGAAGAAGAAGAAGAAGAAGAAGAAGAAGAAGAAGAAGAAGAAGAAGAAGAAGGAGAAGGCCGAGGAGGAGGAGAAGGCCCGAGGAGGAGGAGGAGGAGAGGTGGAGGAGAGGAGAAGAAGTAGTAGTAGTAGTAGTAGTAGTAGTAGTATTAGTAGTAGTAGTAGAAAAAGAAGAAGAAGAAGAAGAAGAAGAAGAAGAAGAAGAAGAAGAAGAAGAAGAAGAAGAAGAAGAAGAAAAAGAAGAAGAAGAAGCCTTGAAGAAAAAGGTGGTATGTGTATGTACTTATTTATTTATAAATCAATACATCAATACATCAACATGTACACGTACATACATACATACATACTAGTGACATACATACATACCGTCTACACACATACATACATACATATATACAGACATGCAGTGGCATGCATGCATGCATGCATACAAATGCATGCAAATGCATCTCGGCATCAGCTGCACCGTCCAAAGGTGTGAAATCCTCGTCGTCCTTCTCGATGGACGCATCCCACTGTTCCAAGCCTTCCCCGTCTCGAAACACAGATGCAAAGATTCTATCTCGTGTGAGCTCGACCTCACTTTTACTTCTCCAAAACTGCATTGTTGGTGCCAACCCCAACACAGCTCGTATCTGTGTCTTGGGCTGTACATACTTTCAAGAATAGTTGTTTAATAACAGGAGTTTACCGATCACGAGTGACCGTGCTCATCCCTTTGCCTTAGAACGAGTAAGTGCTAGGTTTGGTTAAAGGGAAAGGGCAAGGGTTAGATAGAGGGCAAGATGAGCGTATGGTCTCCAGTGCTTGTGAGCTGTGCTCACTACGAAGGTTTTGAGTGGGAAGTCTGTGGTGTAGAATTGGTTTAGGTTGTGTGGTAATGGATGTAGCTAGGTTAGAGTGGAAGAATAAGTAACACTGCCAGTGAGAAAATACAAGTTGATATAAGTAAAAAAGGAAATTGTATTACAGTAAAATTATCAGTTCCTCAATATACGTAACTTGCATTAAAAAGAAATGATTGAAATACTTATCCATAACAGTATCCTCATGTGGCAGACACAGATAGAATTTATCTACCTGCCATTCGATCTTAGCCACATCTCTGCCGGCTATCCACTGCTTCTTCC
>WBZZ01002501.1:0-2500 GCA_019918135.1 Paulinella micropora | reverse complement strand
GGCATGTGACTTATAGGCGTATGGCTAGGCACACATAAGGCACCCCACCACGGGCCCAGCACACCCACACCATCCCCTAATTCTCTGAGATAGATAGATAGATAGATAGATAGATAGATAGATAGATAGATAGATAGATAGATAGATAGATAGATGGATGGATGGATATGGATAGATGGATAGATAGATAGATAGATAGATAGATAGATAGATAGATAGAGATAGATGGATAGATAGATAGATAGATAATAGATAGATAGATAGATAGATAGATAGATAGATAGATAGATGAATGAATAGCTATGTTTGGTCTATCAGTGCTGCATATCCAAAATAGATAGGTAGATACATAAATATACTAAATAGATATATATATAGATAGATATATATATAGATAGATAGATAGATAGATAGATAGATAGATAGATAGATAGATAGACGGTGAAGTAAGTAGGTAGTTGATTGGCCCCAGGGGAGATAGATAGATAGATAGATAGATAGATAGATAGATAGATAGATAGACGGTGAAGTAAGTAGTTAGTTGATTGGCCCCAGGGGAGATAGATAGATAGATAGATAGATAGATAGATAGATAGATAGATAGATAGATAGATAGATGGATAGACGGTGAAGTAAGTAGGTAGTTGGTTTTGCCCAGGGTAGATAGATAGATAGATAGATAGATAGATAGATAGATAGACAGATAGACAGATAGATAGATAGATAGATAGATAGATAGATAGATAGATAGATAGATAGATAGATAGAAAGACGGTGAAGCAAGTAGGTAGTTGGTTTTCCCCAGGGGAGATAGATAGATAGATAGATAGATAGATAGATAGATAGATAGATAGATAGATAGATAGATAGACGGTGAAGTAAGTAGTTAGTTGATTGGCCCCAAGGGAGATAGATATATAGATAGATAGATGAGATATCGACTAATGTCAGAAAAAAGGAGCTTCTGATTTCGTCAACCAAGGAAGTCTGTGAATAAAGTATTGACCCGATGCCCAGCTAAGCCGTGATGTTTGCACGGAAGGGACTGATACAGGCGATACCAAAGCTCCCTAGTACCAGGCGGGGCCAGGGCTCGTTCCATAAGCACCCCTTGCAGAACGAGCTCCCACCTCCATTACAGAGGGCCCAGTAAGCAGATGGAGTTTCGAGACTGTTCGACAGTCTAGTATAAACCGACAGAGCACTGTGGGTTTTATTCCGGGCTCAACAAGCGAGAAAGGGCACCCTGAGGGAACAGGATTGTGCTTCCCGTCGCTATTTCGGCATGTGACTTATAGGCGTATGGCTAGGCACACAAAAGGCACCCCACCACGGGCCCAGCACACCCACACCAACCCCTAATTCTCTGTCTGTCGACAGATGGCACCCATTTCAAAACATCAAGCCCAAGGGAGGGTCAGTGACACCTCAAGTGGCCTTGGTTCACTTCGTGGAGTAAGTGATGAGATCAACTGATGAGATATCGACTAATGTCAGAAAAAAGGAGCTTCTGATTTCGTCAACCAAGGAAGTCTGTGAATAAAGTATTGACCCGATGCCCAGCTAAGCCGTGATGTTTGCACGGAAGGGACTGATACAGGCGATACCAAAGCTCCCTAGTACCAGGCGGGGCCAGGGCTCGTTCCATAAGCGCCCCTTGCAGAACAAGCTCCCACCTCCATTACAGAGGGCCCAGTAAGCAGATGGAGTTTCGAGACTGTTCGACAGTCTAGTATAAACCGACAGAGCACTGTGGGTTTTATTCCGGGCTCAACAAGCGAGAAAGGGCACCCTGAGGGAACAGGATTGTGCTTCCCGTCGCTATTTCGGCATGTGACTCATAGGCGTATGGCTAGGCACACATAAGGCACCCCACCACGGGCCCAGCACACCCACACCATCCCCTAATTCTCTGTCTGAGATAGATAGATAGATAGATAGATAGATAGATAGATAGATAGATAGACGGTGAAGTAAGTAGGTAGTTGATTGGCCCCAGGGGAGATAGATAGATAGGTAGATAGATAGATAGATAGATAGATAGATAGATAGATAGATAGATAGATAGATAGATAGATAGACGGTGAAGTAAGTAGGTAGTTGGTTTTGCCCAGGGGAGATAGATAGATAGATAGATAGATAGATAGATAGATAGATAGATAGATAGATAGATAGATAGATAGATAGATAGACGGTGAAGTAAGTAGGTAGTTGGTTTTGCCAGGGGGAGATAGATAGATAGATAGATAGATAGATAGATAGATAGATAGATAGATAGATAGATAGATAGATAGACGGTGAAGTAAGTAGGTAGTTAGTTTTCCCCAGGGGAGATAGATAGATAGATAGATAGATAGATAGATAGATAGATAGATAGATAGATAGACAGATAGATAGATAGATAGATAGATAGATAGATAGATAGATAGATAGATAGATAGATAGACGGTGAAGTAAGTAGTTGGTTTTCCACAGGGAAGATAGATAGATAGATAGATAG
>WBZZ01002500.1:110000-122500 GCA_019918135.1 Paulinella micropora | reverse complement strand
CATACAGAGGCAAATATAACATTCCAAATAAGGCAAAACAAGTTGTATGTGAAAAAACCAAATGGTAGTAGGTTTTACGACATAACAACAACAAGGGGAGCACTATCTGACCCTGAAAGGTTTTATTCTGAACCTGAGCGAAAACAAAGGGAACGAAAATATGTAGAGCCACAAGTAATAGATTTCAATGGCTATAAACTGATAAGGAGGGACACTGAACACAAACTACCTGTGGGTCAATCTGTATATACTATAAAATTAAGTAAATCAATGTCTCAAAAAGTGAAAAAGTTTCCATTAGAGGGTATCATCGGCATGATTGGATCTATAATTGAAGACTTTAAAACACTTTACAAAGACAATGACTTAAAACAAATACGTATTAGTGCTATTCCTTCAACTTGGAATGTTCAAAACCAAAAATTAATTAAATTTTTTTTTCAATTTGGAAGATATACTGACTAGATTAGAATCTATACTGCAATCAAACGACAAAAACTATATGGACGAAGAAGGAGCAACAATGGAACTTATAGATTTCAATTTTGTGGATGTAAGAATGCCAGAAGGAGGAGCAAGATTGAAAGCAATAACAGAAACAGACATAACATATAATATATAAAAAGAAAGGTGTGAGACGAATAAACAATGATGACAACATATGTTTGGCAAGAGCAATCGTTGTAGCGAAAGCAAAGATTGAGGAACACAAGAAATACGAGCAAATCAGAAAAGGACGCAGAATCCAAGACGAACTGGTAAACAAACTACATGAGGAGGCTGGTGTCATGAAAGATTTATGTGGGCTTTCTGAAATTAGTGAGTTTGCTAAGCACATTGACTGCAACATGGTTATTGTTGAATATCCAAACAAAATCGTTTATAAGACAGAGATGAAGGACAAAAAGAATATATACATACTAAAAACAATGAACCATTACGACACCATACAAGTATGAAAGCATTCTTATCAAAGCAAAACTTCTGCGAGAAGTGTATGAAGGGATACGAACATAATCACGCATGTGAATTCAAATGTAATATATGTCTAACCGAAGCATGTAAGGGATATGACAATATTTCAAAATGGAAAACGTGCAATGAGTGTAATAGAAAGTTCCTAATGATGAATGTTTCAACAATCATAAACAAAATAAGTTGTGTGATGTAAAGAAAAAATGTATATCGTGTGCTAAGACATACAAAGGAGAACATAAATGCGGATATGAAAAATGTAGGAACTGCAAAGAACTAAAACCTTTATGGCATCAATGTGAGATAAAGAAAAAAGTCATACACGCACCATCAACAAAATATGTATTCTTTGATTTTGAAGCAAATCAAGAGACAGGAATACATATTATCAATCATTCAGAAAGTCAATATTTCAACGACAGCACACCAATCATTCATAAAAACATTGAACAATTCTGCGAGTGGGCGTTGGGTGTAAAACATAAGGGTTATACATTCATGGCACATAATGCGCGGGGGTATGATTGTCAATTTGTGCTGAAATGGTTGATTGAAAAAGGCATAACTCCATTTGTAATCTATGAAGGTGGAAAAATAATGATGATGTCTATTGGTAATGGAAAAGAACAGATTAGATTTATAGATAGTCTATCTTTCCTTACTATGCCTCTATCTGACTTTCCTGATACATTTGGACTTACTGAATTAAAGAAAGGATATTTTCCTCACTTTTTCAATAAAACAGACAACCAATCATACATAGGAAAAATGCCAGACAAAGATGACTATGGCTATGACTCATTTTCAAAGACAAAAAGAGAGGATTTCCTAAAATGGTATGATGAGCAAAAAAGCAAAGTATTTGATTTCAATAAAGAAATGATTGAATATTGTCATAGTGAGCTGATATACTAAGGCGGGGGTGTATTGAGTTTAGGAAGCAATTTATGGAGTTTGGTATTGATCCATTTCAATACACGACAATCGCCTCTACGTGTATGGCACTATTCAAAGCAAACTATATTCCTGAGGCCAGCATAGCAGTCATACCAACAAACAGAACAGACAATGCAAAAACAAGTCGTATGTGTGTGGAATGGTTAGCATACAGAGAAAAAAAGGACAATGCCAATATTCAACATGGTCTAAATGGTAAAGAAAAAATGCTAAACTTACCGAAAGGTGTGAAAGCCTACTTAGACAGATATGACGAGAAAACAAAAACGGCATATGAGTTCCATGGTTGTTATTGGCACGGCTGTCCTGAGTGCTTTAATGGAAATCAACTGAATAGAGAAGGTCTGTCAATAAAACATTTGGACAACTATACAAGGAAACTAAACTACGAGAAACTTTAATCTGTCAGCATCCTGAAGTTAGTCAATTAATAAACAATATGGGGGTGTCAATGGAATAGGATAAGAACAAAGGAAGAATTCAAGGGCACAATAGAAGAGACATTAATGGAACAAGAAACAATCGATCCACGACATGCTATGTTTGGTGGAAGAGTGAATGCTCTGTCTCTATACTGGAAGTCAATGAGCGAGTATCAGTATGCTAAGTATATAGATGTGTGCTCTCTATCCGACGGTTATGTACTATGACCCCTATCCTGTGAAACACCACCAAGCAATAAGAGGAAAAGAAGCATATGATATGTTGAATAATAAAACAGCATTTGGCATAGCAAAAATAAAAATACTTCCTTCCATGTCAAGATAGAGGCTAGGAAAGATGATGTATTATCTATGTAATAAATGTGGTAAGGAAGGCTTACAGGACAAATGTCAGCACACTGACGAGGTCAGAATACTGACAGGCACATGGGCAACACCACTTATTTACAAATCAATCCAAAAAGGCTACAGACTTATTAAAACTTATGAATTATGGCATTGGAATGAACAGACAACTAAGACATTTCTAAGAGTGAAACAGGAATCAAGTGGCTATCCTTCAAATGTTATAACAGAAGAAGACAAAGAAAACTACATTAAGGACTATGAAGAAAAGATGAAAATTAAATTAGAAAAAAAGCAAGATTGAAAAGAATGAAGGTAGAAGGGCTGCGGCGAAACTCTGTCTGAACTCACTATGGGAAAATTTGGACAACAAAACAACAAGACACAAACAAAAATAGTAAGGAGTGAAGCAGAACTATACAAAATACTAAATGACAAAAAGATAAATGAAGTATCTATTAATGTGATAAACAAAGAATGCCTAGAACTATCGTACAACCTACACCCAGAAAAGTATCAGACCCCTACAACACAAATATCTGTGTAGCACTATTTACTACAGCACACGCACAGATGAGATTGTATGATATGATGGTCAGATTAGGTAATAGAGTATTATACCACGACACAGATAGTGTGATTTATTCGGTAGATGAAAAAGAAGGACAGACAACAATAACGACAGGAGATTTATTGGGGCAATGGACAGACGAATTGATAGACAAAAAAACAAAGGTAAGCAGAAAGATAACCACATTTGTTGGAGCAGGTCCAAAATTATACGGCTACATACTAGATGACGGAACTACAAAAATGAAATTAAAGGGGTTCTCAATGAATTACGAGAATTGTAAGAAATTGAACTTGGTTAATATGTTTAGTATTATAAGCAATGGATTACAAGTACAAGACACTGAACTATCTAAGAAGGCATATGAAGAATTAGAGGACTTACTTGAAACAAAAGGTGAAAAGTGTATAGCAAAGAATGTGGCAGAGGCTGGAAATTTAACCATACACACCAACAGCAAAATAACGAGAAACAAAAAGACTAAAACAATTTCGTCTGAGCACATACAAAAGATATTTTCATTTACTTACACAAAAAGAGTAATACAACCACTAAAAGAAAACCAGATTACAACATTACCATCTGGCTATTAAGCAAAAAAAAAGGAATTTACAAAAAAGAGAAGAAGAAAAAGAAAAAAAGGCATCAGGCAAAGAATGGTTTATCAAGAGTAAGCGGTGAGAGTTGAACCGCCGACAATGACGAACAACACTACCAACTACTAATTACACCACCCATCACCATGCCACAAGATCGATGACAATTTTTTTTTATGTCGGTGCTTGCTTCGGTTTCGGTTTTTTCCTCAGTCAATGCGCAAAGTCATCACATGGTTTTTAAGCAAAGTGATCAGAGAACCAAGAATTCTTTGATCCCAGACCACTTTGTCCTCTCAAAGATGAGTGATTTTATTGATAATGAAGCCAAAGAGGCTGAAATATCAAGCGAAAGCGAGTTAGAAATAGAAAGAGAAGAAAATAATTGGATTGATTATTATTCTGACAAGACAAGTAAGACGACAAAAAAGGAAAAAATATATTTGGAAGCTCTCTCTCCCTCTTTGAAACCGAATAAATATTTATCAACATATCTATGTTGTTGGCTAATATCATTTCCTTTAAATACATCAATTGGTGCCGCCTTAATCGCTGAATGATCTTTCTTGTTATAATAATAAACAACATCTTCAATATAACTTATCCAATCAAAATTACGATTAAAAGCCCATAATACGTGTAATCTTTCTCTTAGTGTTCTAACAAATCTATCAACAATACCTAATGAATTATGGTCGCCTACTTCAACCATAAATTGTTCAATTCCATTATTTCTCATCCACTCACCAACGGCACCTTTAAACTCCCCACCATTGTCCGATATGTATGCTTTTGGCTTTGGCAATTTCTTGAGGGCATCTAAAACGGTGGTTGAAAATTTATTTTTTATAGGTTTCGCATAAGCATAACGACTATGAATATCAATCCAAATAAGGGCAAAATTATATTTTTTATTTTTTGTAGCAACCTTACTCATATCCATTAAATCAATATTAACCATATCTAATACCTTATCAGCCCATATTGTTGTCCCTCTAGTCCTTGGCTTAGTCTGACGAAATAATTCTTGAGCAGTGTTTGTCCGTTCTTCCTCTGTTGGTTCGCCTCGCGGAGCATCTTCTAGTTGTGTATCCTTATCCTGTGCATTAATATTACTAGTTGTGTGTTTGTGGTCCATTGATATTTTAGATTTGCGCTTCGTGCTACGCACTCTCGCTTATAAAAAAATCACAAGTGATTTTTGCTATAACACTACGTTTATATTCTAAAACATCGTTTTTTTATTTTTTAATTTAATGTCAGTCGGTGTTTTGTGATGACGCCAGTCAGAACAAAATATCATTAGAATTTCAAAAATATCTTTTCTGCTTCCTTACTTTTTTCTTTATTCTTTGGTGTATTGTTATATACATTAACTGATATTTTTCACTTCGTTTTTTACCACCTCGCTGTTTTCCGCCTGTTTTTTCATAATCCTCGCTTTCTTCACTCTCACTTTCTTCTTCTTCTTCTTCGCTGTCATTCGCAGGCTTCTTGGGCTGTGGTGCTTTCTTTGCGGTTTTCTTCGTGGGCTTTTTAGCATTCTTTTTTATCTTTCTAAGCATATGATTTGCAATAACCTCAGACATATCAATTTCGCTATCGCTTTCGCTTGATTCATCTTCAATCTCAGGATTTTTAAGTATTTCTTTCGCAACACCAACTTCAGCATCTGTCTCAATAAGTTCTTCCACTGATGCTTCTTTTAATTTTCCTTTTTTACGAAGCCTTTCACGGGCACACTCGTCCTTTCTACGTTCAGCATTTGCTCTGTTTGCTTGAACTGCTTTCTTCCAGTTTTCTTTTGAAACCTCTTTTGACTGCATTGTTTACCGACGAATGATATTACACGAGATAATTGTATTTTTTGTTAGTATAATTTAACAAAAATAAAAAACTAAAATAATTATTTTATATACAATGTCAAACTATAAGTCGCTCTTAGGCCTTAATGAGTTGGCTGTCGATAGTCTAGATATACTTAACTTAGACCTAACCAACACTAATATTGTTGGCCTTAACACAGACAGAGTACCAGAAGATGCAGACCCAATAAATCTTTATTATACTGATGGTAGATTTGACACACGTCTCGCTTTAACATCAACAACTGACCTAAAAGAAGGGCTTAATTATTATTGGACTGATAATCGCTTTGATGGTCGGCTCGCTTTAAAAACGACCACAGACCTAAAAGAGGGAACTAATCTATATTATACTGATGGTAGGTTTGATGCTAGGCTTTTATTAAAAACGACCGCGGACTTAAAAGAGGGAACAAATTTATACTATACCACCGCGAGGGCCAACACAGACTTTGATGCTAGGCTTTTATTAAAAACTACCGCGGACTTAAAAGAGGGGACAAACCTTTACTATACGACAGCGAGGGCTAACACAGACTTCGACACGGCTAGCGACTAAATTAACCACTAACTTAGCCGAGGGGACGAACCTTTATTACACCAATGCGAGATTTGACACTCAATTAGCAACAAAGAGCACAACCAACTTAGCAGAAGGCACTAATTAATATTATAACACAGCAAGAGCAAATACAGACTTTGACACGAGACTGACAACCAAGAGCACCACCAATTTAGCAGAGGGGACGAACCTTTACTGTACGTCAGCGAGAGCAAATACAGATTTTGACACACGGCTAGCGACTAAATCAACCACTAACTTAGCAGAAGGAACAAACTTATATTATACCAACGCGAGGTTTGACACTCAATTAGCAACAAAATCAACAACCAACTTAACAGAGGGAACTAATCTGTATTACACCACCGCACGAGATAATTCAAATTTTGATACACGGCTCGCCACTAAATCAACTACTAACTTAGCCGAGGGAACGAACCTTTACTATACGACAGCCAGAGCAAATACGGATTTTGATACGAGACTGGCGACCAAGAGCACCACCAATTTAGCAGAGGACACTAAATGCGAGATTTGATACACAATTAGCTGCCAAGAGCACCACCAATTTAGCAGAGGGACCAAATCTATATTATACGACAGCAAGGGCTAATACAGACTTTGACACAAGATTAGGAACAAAATCAATAGATGCTTTGAGTGATGTAATAATAACAACACCCGCAAACGGCCAATTATTAACATATAATGGAACAAACTGGGTGAATTCCACGGGGTCGTTATCTTTCCTTTCTTTGACGGGTGGGACGATGTCAGGCGATATTAAACTGGGTGCTTCGGCTTTTACTATGTACTCAGGACCGCAGAATATGACAACCAACAGCTCTGCTGGTTTTGTTGCTTCTGCTTCTTCTGAATACGATGCAGCATATCTGGATTTTAATGTCAACCAGAGCTCAGATGATTGGTCTAGCAACTTTCACTACAACGATGCGACAGGAGTTTATTCAAGAGTTCCACCAAACACAAATACATTTTCAGGAACAGCATACACGGGCGAACACATAAAAACAGATTTGGGAGCCATATACAGGATAAAAAAATATTATGTCAGGCCTTCGTCTGCTAATTACATTGAAATGACACCGAGCATTTGGTATGTGGGAGTAAGCACTGACAACATTACATACACATTATGGGACAGCAGGAGTGGGCTTCACAAACAACTAAAACATATACACCCGCTTCAAATGCTTCTGCTAGATATATCGTACTCGTCGCAAACAAGGCGGGAAGTGGCGGAACTTCATTTAGAAACCAAGTCCGTATCGCCAGTCTGTATTTTGATTATGAAACCTTTAATTATGACATAACATTGATTAGAAATATGACGAGCGACACATTAACAACAAGCGGAGCAATATCGGCAAGTGGCTTAATAACTGCTAGTGCGGGATTAACAGGAACCACATTAACAGCCAGCGGATTGATAACAGCTAATGCGGGAGTTGATATGAAAAGCCAAAGCATAACAAATTTAGCCACTCCAACAGCTTCAACAGACGGGGCGACAAAAGGCTATATTGACACATTAGACGGGCAGAATGTGAAATTAACAGGAAACCAAACAATAGCAGGAACAAAAGAATTTAGTGGAATATTGGCGACTTCTCTTGGTGTCTCGTGTATAGTAGGTAGGAATTCAAAAGGAACAGGTGCGACAGGTGGTTTAGAATTATATGGAACAAGTGGCAATATGAACGGACAGCACATTCAAGCATTTGTAAATACATCCGTTTATCCTGTATTTCAACAATTAAACTGGGTGCAAGACAATATTGCTTTAAGTTTTGATTCTTATTTTGACGGGGCTGGCTGGAAATCAAGCGACCCAGGCTCAAACTTTCAAATATACAAAATTAATGATAAGCTCGCTTTTAACTACAAATCAGGAATAGCACTGGCTGGAACCATAGCATTTAGTGAGGCAAGGAACATAAGCAATGCTGGGGTGATAACAACAACAGGAGCAATAACCGCAAGTAGTTTAATAACCGCAAATGCTGGTATTAGTTCGGCTCAAAGTATTACAATGAGTAATTCAGGCTCGCAGATTTACTTTTCAGACGGCACGACAGCCACGTGTGGTATAAGGTGGTCTGACGATAACCAAGGCGTGTTTTGTCAAAGAAATGCTAATACGATGTACATTAAAGAGTATGGCGATATATACTTTCAAACAACAGGTTCTACTTCGCGAGCACATATGAATTCAAATGATCTTTATGTTCCTTCGTCTGGCTCTTCTACTTCGGTTCAAGTATTTACAAGAACAGGATTTCCTAATGAACCTATGATGTTAATTAGGTCTGCCAATATTGCTAATAACCGCGGTTTCTTTGGTTTTAGTGGTAATAATATATATGCTTGGAGCACCACAAATACAAATGGAGAGCCTTCGGGAAATTACAACTACATACCGACAAACGGTGCTTGGACATACTCATCTGATAGGAGATTAAAAACAGATATTAAGACATTAGAATGTGGTGATTGTTGCAAGAAATTAATGAAAATAAATTGTTGTTCATATTATTTGAAATCGATTAGTTTTGATGAGGCACTGCCTTTAATGTGCTCAAATGATGCTTCGTGGTATAAAACTCAAGTATATGAATGCTTACTTCTTACTTCAAGAAGGTGATGGAAGGCATATCCTAATCAATAGTGTTAAAATTCCGACATAAGTATTAGCAACCTCACACGGCAAGTTCTTTTCAGATAGCCTCACGATACAAAGGGTTATAATGGCGATAATGATACCCATTTGAAACAGATACTTAATAAGTCGGCTGTCGGTCGGTCTATTTGTTATACAACAACAATTCCAGTTGTCTTCTAATTCGTGCTCTACTTTTTTTTCTGCATTCTTCAGTGAAAGGTCTAAAACTCTATTTTTCAACTCTGGTTTGAGGTCTCCATCTATTTCAATGACTGGCGGTGGTGGGTGTAATCTAGGAGGCATTGGGAGGAAATACGACTGCTCGGATTTCGGCTAGTTGGTTTGCTTGGTCTTGTAATATATTCATAAGATTTTTATTTTCTTTTTCTAAATTAATCACCTTTTCCGCCACGTGTTGAAAAGCACTGACCAATATTGGTATAAAACTTGTATATGTTATGCCTTCAAGGTTTTCATCTTCGCCTATTTTCATATCAGAATTTGTGACGAACTCTGGAAATCTTTTTTTTACTTCATCTGCAATAAAACCACAATGCTTGCTTTCTTTCTTTTTGTCACACACCAATCACTGAAAGGTTTATACACACATTTAAATTTAGTTTCAATACCTTTCTGAATACAATAAGCACAACTCTCATTCTTTTTTTTGCTTACCCGTGAGTAAAAGTCGCAAGCAGTCCGCGAAATAGCCGAACACACAAACAATAATATTAAAATTTTTATCATTTTATATTTTTGTATATATATATATATATATATATTTTAACCACAAAGCACGAAGTGGCGAAGCAAGCGTAGTCAGAATGACGGAGCACAAATACCAAAAGATTATTTTTCTGAGTAATGATTTTGTGGGAAGCAAAACATTTAATAAAAATATTCAAATGTCATTCACACCAACCAAAATGAAAGTTAAGTTTATTCATTATACGAACGACCAGACTGAAACCAAAACCAGAATTCTTTATATGGACAGAATTGGAATTATTGGCACATTTGCAGATAGTAATATAGCAAACATTTCAAACCTCAGTTATAATTTGGGCGTCAAAGCCAGTCTCAGGACAAAATGGAACTAGTGTATAAACATTTAGACCTATCTTTTGACTTTGATTATTTTCTTCTAAAATATCACGAAGCAACAAAGGAGAGATTTAATTTTCTGTATGTTTCAAGTGTTGATGACGAACTTCGCAAAAATTTCTCACAAAGATTTAAATATAAAAAAATTTAATTAATTATTTTTTCTGTATTATATATTTCGCTATCTTTTATGATAGTTAAAACAACTCGTGTTGAAGTCATTCCAACAATCGGCAAACGAACAATTAATTCAAGCACAATGGCTGGAGGCAAAAAGAAGACTGGTCGTAAGAAGAAGCAGGGTGGCAAAGGACAGGCTGGTGGAAAAATTAACTGGGCAAAGGTCGGAAAAACAGCAATGGCTGTGAATAAGTTCCTTCGCGATAACAAGATTATTTCAAAGACTGCGAATGCCCTTGGCGATGTCGGGGTTCCATATGCGTCTCGTATCGGGTCTACTGCTGCAAAACTTGGTTATGGTAAGCAGAGCGGACGAGGTGCCTTGAAGTTCTAAAATGATAAAATAATATGAAAAGTGAATTTTTTTGTTATAATATACAATGGTCGTCAAGAAAACAAAGAAACAGAAAGTCCGTCCACCGCGGGTTTATAGGAATAAGAGCGGGAGGCCATATATTATCCAGAAGGGTAAAAAATATTATCTTAATTTCGGTAAGAAAACAAATGATATGAGCACACTTCAAATCGTTAAACTTTTTATGAAATACTTAAGCAGACCAAAAGCAAAGCGGACTACTAAAAAGGAGGATTTAAGAAAGGTCCAGAGCATGTCAGAGATTGAACAAAATACGAGAACAGCAATTCAGGACCACTTAGACAAACGCAGAAAGGAAAAGTATGAGGGTATTGAGGCTATAGAGAAAAAAAGGTAAGATAGCAAGGGAGGAATCAGAAAAGGAGAAGAAAAGGCTAGAAAGAAAAATCCAATCAAATACTAAGGAACTAAATGAAATAATGAATAGGGAACATAAAAGACAACTGGCGGAGATTAAGGAAAGACAGGAAGAAAAGGATAGGGAACAGAAGAAGGAACAACGACTTATTCAGGAACTGCAGGCATAACAACGATATAGACAGAGTTTATTGATGGCTCCAGTAGCCCAGCCAATTATAGCAGAACCGAAAAATAACCCAAAGAAAACCGCAACTACATCTTCCCCAAAATAACTGATATAACTGACAAAGTAAATAAACAATGAACAGATTTGGAAGAAGAAAAGAGACAAAGAATTATTAATGAAATGTTCTTAAAAAAAATTAGAAAAAAACGTGTCAACAAAAATGAAAATCATATAATAATGAACCACCTTCAAAAAGCAGGCATTAATATCCATATCATAAAAAACAAAGGTTCAAACGACTACGGCACTAGTTTAAAGAGATGGCTGTACACACAAAAAATCACTGAAAACATATCATCGGCAGAAGATGGATGGAATAAACTAGAACAATTTACAACAAAAATGATTGCTAAAAATAAAGCAAAAAGAATGAAGAAAAAAAAACTCCTGTAAATAGCACTCTATCACTAATAGACCAACCACGTTTTGAAACTTCAACAGATGCTAAACAACTTATATATGAAATTACAAATCCACAACAACCACAACCAGAGCCACAGCCAGAGCCACAGCCAGAGCCACAGCCACAGCAACCACAGCCTAGGTAGGTAGGTAGGTAGGTAGGTAGATAGATAGGTAGATAGATAGATAGATAGATAGATAGATAGATAGATAGATAGATAGATAGATAGATAAATAAGCACTCCCAGGAACACGTGCCACATGACAAACATGTGATGTTGTGCATACATGTGCGCGCATGCACATGCAACAGTACAATCAGCACACAAGACAAGCAGGCGTGGATAGACAGACAGACAAGACAGACAGACAGACAGAAATGCAGATAGATGGATGGATGGATGGATGGATGGACAGATAGATGAAATATCGACTAATGTCAGAAAAAAGGAGCTTCTGATTTCGTCAACCAGGAAGTCTGTGGGTAAAGTATTAACCCGATGCCCAGCTAAGCCGTGATGTTTGCACGGAAGGGACTGATACAGGCAATACCAAAGCTTCCTAGTACCAGGCGGGGCCAGGGCTCGTTCCATAAAGCGCCCCTTGCAGAACGAGCTCCCACCTCCATTACAGAGGGCCCAGTAAGCAGATGGAGTTTCGAGACTGTTCGACAGTCTAGTATAAACCGACAGAGCACTGTGGGTTTTATTCCGGGCTCAACAAGCGAGAAAGGGCACCCTGAGGGAACAGGATTGTGCTTCCCGTCGCTATTTCGGCATATGACTTATAGGCGTATGGCTAGGCACACATAAGGCACCCCACCACGGGCCCAGCACACCCACACCATCCCCTAAA
>WBZZ01002500.1:105000-107500 GCA_019918135.1 Paulinella micropora | reverse complement strand
GGATATGCGGATTATGTGGGCTGAAACCAACCGCACTTTATTCTATGACACTGATGCGAGTTCTATTTCCACTGGTGCTGCCGCTACGACCGCTGGTGCTATCGTCTCTAACCTAAATCTATTCCTTGCTGTTGAGACTGACCCGAATGTCATCCTCGGTGTACAGCAAAAGATTGCGGGTGAAGGCTTTCCATTTAAGATTGAGTATGCTATCGCTTGGAAGCAAAATCTTAAAACAAACCAACAGAACTATGTCGTAAAAATGAACCGCTCGCAGCGTGAAAGAATTCGTTGTATTTATACTTCTTCCTTTCATTTCACTGAGAGTGCTAATACTTCTTTTGATAATGACAACAGAGTTGGTGCGAAGGTTGAAAAATACTATACAACCCTTGACGGCTCTCGTCTACAGCAGTTTGATATTGACACAAAGGAAAATGAGGACTATATGATTTTGAATGATAAGTTGAAGGGAACTGCTATCCTAAACAGCGATGTCTATCATTACAACTGGTTCCACGTAGATACTTGGGACAATAACCGCCCGCTGTGAGATAAGGACACAGACTGCTATGAGGTGAGCGGTTTGAGCCTAGACAATGAGAGGCGATATGAATTCGTTTCAACTACAAGTAATAGTGTGAGTGGTGTCGGCATAACTAATCTCAATCACTACACATTCGCCATTCTTCAACGAAGCGTGCTTGTTAAGGGAATTGAAATTTTGATGAGTCAAAGATATTTTCTTCATATACTTCGTATTTTCATAAAACATCGAATGCAGTTAAAGTAAAGAATTAATATATTAAATGTTTTTTTTCAAAATAAAAAACGATGTTTTAGAATAAGAGAGAGTGCGACAGCACGAATCGCAATTCTAAAATATCAATGAAAACTCACCAGAGAAACTTAATCGCAGAAAATCCGGACGGAGAATTTATAAACGTCAAAGTTGGATATGATGGTGATATTGAAACAAATCATTCAAAAACCGCTTTTGGCGAAGCGGTAGTAGGTTAATTAACACCAGTTTTACAGGAAATCTTTCTATATACCATTAATACTAGGATATGGACAAAAACAGAAACAAAATCATCTGTGATATTTTTGAATAATATGGCTGAATTACAAACTCAAGCGGATGCCACGGCGGATGCTATACTGGTAAGTAAAAGGAAAATAAAATATAGAACTGGAACAGGTGTCCTCGCCCGCTTTACTGCTATATTGACAACGGATGATACAAAAGATTACTATTTATATATTGGAATAGGAAACGGGCTTGTTGATGGATTTTATTTTTACAAAGATAGAGCAGGAATGAATATTGCACATTGTAAAGGATGTGTCGTAAATTATATTGAACAAGAAGACTGGGACTGGAACTTCGGCTAAGCCCGAAGTATTTTGGAGCACAGGAAATGTATTTCAAATTCAATTTCAGTATCTTGGGTTTGGTGCTATTAAGTTTTATATTGAAAATTCCATAACAGGATTATTTCAATTAGTTCATATGATTGACTATGCGAATGCTAATACTAGTGTAAGTCTGCGAAATGCGACATTACCCTTTACAACAGTAATGAAAAATGATACAGCGACTGGAATACAAACTCTTAAAACAGCAAGTGCCAGTTTATTCATTGAGGGACCAAATACTATTAATACAAGCATAACAAATTCAATTGAGGGTAGTGAAACTGCTCACACCACCGAAAGACAGATATTGAGTATAAGAAATAAATCAAAATATGATAGTGCTGGTGCTGACTTAGACACTTATTCATTAGTATATCCATCATTGATAAGTATTAGTAATGAAGACTGAAAAACAAATATAGTAAGAATGGTGATGAATGGAACATTAACTGGAGTATTGTATGCGGATGTAGATACGAAATATTCAATAGTTGATACCGACACAACAGCAACTGCTATCGCCAACGGAAAGACGATTTTTAAAATATATGTTAATGCTAATTCAACTAAACAAATTAATCTAAGAAATTATGATATTTATCTGTCTCCAAGTGATGTATTGACTTTGCCACACAAATCAGTTTCCACTACTAATAATGGTGGAAATGTCAATATTATTGCTAATTTTATAGAAGATCAATAGATATTTGTTTCAGACTACGTCTTCAACAAACATCGTGAAAGGTAGAGTGAAAAAAAAATATGTTTTCTGAAACCGCGTAGAGGGTGAATAAAATAACACATATATTTTTTTACTGTATCTTTGTTATTAAATAAGGTTCTTGAATTAAATATTCAAGGTATGGTTTGTCAATTTTAGCGACATCTTCAATTTTATTTTTTCATACTTATTATATTGAAGAAAAATATCAGTTTCTTGTTGTGCTATTTCTTCACTCACATTAGCCTTGATTTAGGTAATTCCAGTCTCTTTCAAATCGGTTTCCTTAAAAGGTATGTTTGGCTCCGCATCTTCAACTACGTTGGATTCAACCAACACGTTTTCCAAAGGAATAACTAC
>WBZZ01002500.1:52500-82500 GCA_019918135.1 Paulinella micropora | reverse complement strand
ATTTTGGAAAATTATCCGCGAGTTACGGAATATTTCGTCCGGATATTTTTGGCAATTTGCTGAAAAAGCCAGAAAGAATATCATGAAGAATATATCGTAATTTACGAATATTTTGACTTATTTCCACCGTATTTTACGGGAAAGCTGGAAAAAATTCACGATATGAGAAGTTCCTATTTCTTAAGTACAACGAACAATGACTTCAAGCGCTTTGATCTCAGTCAGTATTTGCATCTACAACCTGTGTTATGGCTCATTAGAAAGCTTTTGATGAGAGCTTTCAAATGAGCCACCACACGAGCCGCAAAGATCAGATCCGGCTGAGAACGAAGCGTTTGAAGTCATATTGCTCATTGTGGTTAAGTACAAGGAACTTCTCATTTCAGCTGGGTTGGGTACCTACTGGGTGAGCTGTTATGCTTACTAACTAACTAACTAACTAACTAACAAACTAACTAACACTCACTGATTCCTAGGCGCGTAATCCAGATTCGAACCACTTCGTTCTGTGCTCTGACTGTCATGCCAAAGATGGTATGTATGTATGTATGTATGCATGTATGTATGTATGTATGTATGTATGAACCACTTCGTTCTGTGCTCTGACTGTCATGCCAAAGATGGTATGTATGTATGTATGTATGTATGTAGGTATGTATGTATGTATGAACCACTTCGTTTTGTGCTCTGACTGTCATGCCAAAGATGGTATGTATGTATGTATGTATGTACATATGTATGTATGTATGAACCACTTCGTTCTGTGCTCTGACTGTCATGCCAAAGATGGTATGTATGTATGTATGTATGTATGTATGTGTATGTATGTATGTATGTATGTATGTATGTATGAATGAACCACTTCGTTCTGTGCTCTGACTGTCATGCCAAAGATGGTATGTATGTATGTATGTATGCATGTATGTATGAACCACTTCGTTCTGTGCTCTGACTGTCATGCCAAAGATTGTATGTATGTATGTATGTATGTATGTGTGTATGTATGTACGTATGTATGTATGTATGTATGTATGCATGTATGTATGTATGTATGTATGTATGTATGTATGTATGTATGTATGTATGTGTGTATGTGTGTATGAACCACTTCGTTCTGTGCTCTGACTGTCATGCCAAAAGATGGTATGTATGTATGTATGTATGTATGTATGTGTATGTATGTATGTATGTATGTATGTATGTATGTATGTATGTGTGTATGTATGTATGAACCACTTCGTTCTGTGCTCTGACTGTCATGCCAAAGATGGTATGTATGTATGTATGTGTGTATGTATGTATGTATGAACCACTTCGTTCTGTGCTCTGACTGTCATGCCAAAGATGGTATGTATGTATGTATGTATGTATGTATGTATGTATGTATGTATGTATGTATGTATGAACCACTTCGTTCTGTGCTCTGACTGTCATGCCAAAGATGGTATGTATGTATGTATGTATGTATGTATGTATGTATGTATGTATGTATGTAATGTATGTATGTATGTATGTATGTATGTATGTATGTATGTTGTATGTATGTATGTATGTATGTATGTATGTATGTATGTATGTACGTACGTACGTACGTACGTACGTAGGTACGTACGTATGTATGTATGTATGTATGTATGTATGTATGTATGTATGTATGTATGTGTGTGTGTGTATTCATGCATGCATGCATGCATGTCTGTCTGTCTGTCTGTCTGTCTGTAAGTAAGTAAGTAAGTAAGTAAGTATGGATGTATGTATGTATGTATGTATGTATGTATGTAAGTATGTATGTATGTATGTATGTATGTATGTATGCATGTATATATGCATGTATGTATGTATGTATGAAATGTATGTATGAAATGTATGTATGAAATGTATGTATGGATGTATGTATGGATGTATGTATGGATGTATGGATGGATGTATGTATGTATGTATGTATGTATGTATGTATGTATGTATGTGTGTATGTGTGTATGTGTGTGTATGTGTGTATGTGTGTATGTATGTATGTATGTATGTATGTATGTATGTATCTATGCATGCATGTATGTATGTATGTATGTATGCATGTATGAAATGTATGTATGTATGTATGTATGTATGTATGTATGTATGAAATGTATGTATGTATGTATGTATGTATGAAATGTATGTATGTATGTATGTATGTATGTATGTAAAAATGTATGTATGAAATGTATGTTTGAAATGTATGTATGAAATGTATGTATGAAATGTATGTGTATGATATGCATATGTGAAGTGTATGTACTAAATGTAAGTATTGAATGTATGTATTATAATATGTATGAAATGTAGGTTTCTTTCTCCAAAGATATCTATGAAATGTATGTGTATGCAATGTATGTGTATGAAATGTAGGTTTTTTTTTCGCAACCAAGGCAAAGATATCCCCTGGGCTGTGAATATGTGTGAACTGTATGTATGAAATGTATGTGTATGAAATGTATGTGTATGAAATGTAGGTTTTTTTCTCAACCAAGGCAAAGATATTACCTGGGCTGTGGATATGTATGCAATGTATGTGTATGAAATGTATGTGTATGAAATGTATGTATATGTATGCAATGTATGTGTATGAAATGTAGGTTTTTTTTTCTCAAGCAAGGCAAAGATATCCCCTGGGCTGTGGATATGTATGAACTGTATGTATGAAATGTATGTGTATGAAATGTATGTATATGTATGCAATGTATGTGTATGAAATGTAGGTTTTTTCGCAACCAAGGCAAAGATATCCCCTGGCCTGTGGATATGTATGAACTGTATGTATGAAATGTATGTGTATGAAATGTATGTGTATGAAATGTATGTATATGTATGCAATGTATGTGTATGAAATGTAGGTTTTTTTCGCAAGCAAGGCAAAGATATCCCCTGGGCTGTGGATATGTATGAACTGTATGTATGAAATGTATGTGTATGAAATGTATGTATATGTATGCAATGTATGTATATGAAATGTAGGTTTTTTCTCAACCAAGGCAAAGATATCACCTGGGCTGTGGATATGTATGCCATGTATGTATGAAATGTATGTGTATGCAATGTATGTGTGTGAAATGTGTGTGTATGCAATGTATGTGTATGAAATGTAGGTTTTTTCTCAACCAAGGCAAAGATATCCCATGGGCTGTGGTTATGTATGAAATGTATGTATGAAATGTATGCATGAAATGTATGTAACTATGAAATATGTATGAAATGTATGTATTAATATCTATGAAATCCAAAGCAAATATATCCCATACTTTGTTACTGCCTTTTTGTCCTCTGCTACTGCATTTATGTCCTCTGGTACTGCCTTTATTTCCTCTGCTACTGCCTTTATGTCCTCGGATATGTGTATGTATGCAATTTATGTGTATGACATCTAGGTTTCTTTCTGATTCAAGGCCAAGATATCCCATGATTCGTGGATATGTATGACCTGTATGTACGAGCTGTATGTATGAAATGTATGTGTGTGAAATGTAGGTTTTTTTCTCAACCAAGGCAAAGATATCCCGTGGTTCGCGAAGACTTTGCTTACGCTGCTGGAAAACGTTACCAAGAACTAACTAACTAACTAACTAACTAACTAACTAACTAAGTACTACTTTGGGAGGCTATGCTTACACTGCTAGAGAACGAGACCAAGGCTTAAGTAAGAGAGCAACCAAGTAAGTAGGTAACTAACTAACTATCTAACGAACTAACTAACTAATTAGATGTTAACTACTACTATTTACCACTAGCTATTAACTAGTACTATAATCACTATTAGCCACTGAGTCTGCTGCTGCTGCTACTACTACTACTACTACTACTACTACTACTACTAGTACTACTACTACTACTGCTACTACTACTACTACTACTATTACTACCACTACTACTACTACTACTACTACTACTATTAAGTAGGAAAGATCATTACAGCTTTGAATCGAACTACTACACAAACAACCAGAGCGAGAAAGCAAGCAGCAACGAAGCGCTGCAAATACATATACATATACATATACATATACATATACATATACACATACATATACATATACACATACATATGCATCATACTATACATATACATATACATATACATGTACATATACATATACATATACATATACATATACATATACATATACATATACGTATACATATGCGTATACATATGCATATACATATACATATACATATACATATACATATACATGTACATATACATATACATATACACATAC
Source organism: Paulinella micropora (assembly GCA_019918135.1). Classification (NCBI taxonomy): domain Eukaryota; phylum Cercozoa; class Imbricatea; order Euglyphida; family Paulinellidae; genus Paulinella; species Paulinella micropora. The sequence goes on along the minus strand of WBZZ01002500.1, from coordinate 78,244 downwards.
GCATACACATACATATACATCATACATATACATATACATATACATATGCATATACATATACATATACATATACATAAATTCGCGGAAAGTGTTACTAGTCACGAGTACAATCATCAATCACTGCATTCGTTCTCATCCGATTCTGCTGGTTGCTTATGCACAGATACATATGCATATCCATGTGCATATACATGTGCATATACATATACATATACATATACATATACATATACATAAACATATACATAAACATATACGTATACATATACATATACATATATATTTCTACATATACATATACATATACATATACATATACATATCATCAGTACATATTTCGTCAGTACACTTGAACAGGTGCTCGTACTCGTACTACAATTATATATTATTAATAACTACCACTATTAATATCAATACTATCAGTCCAACTTCACTTCTTACTTCCGTTGGGTGGTTAAGTTCAAGTTGGTATTCAAGTCCGAGTTATGACTCAATTCTGTAAGTGGCAGTATTTTATTAAGTCACAATAGGAGTAACGGTTACTGGATAGTTCATAGTCAGTTGTGCCCGTTACAACTATTCATTGTGTACTGGACCATAACATTGAGTAGCAGTTACAGTTACTCGCGCACTTAGTTTAGCTTGCTGTCTGGTAGTTCAGTTCTGAGTTTATGCCTTCGGATTAAAGTGTCTGTGAGCAACCTGACTTCTAACGGAGTCTTCCGGCGAACCGCAGTGAAAGGTAGGGTAAGGTCCTTGTGTGACCGATTTATATTAATACCAATCAACGGTTATGAGCCTTGGGAAAATGATTTATCACAGCAATATGCAAACTGGAAACAGTTTTTATTAATATCTCACGCACCTGTCTATGACTGCATTACCGAACATCTGCAAGGATTTTACTATCAGCTAGAAGAATACGCTTATGGCATTAGTACAATTCAAATAGAAAATACTGGCTCGGATGGGACCGTTAGGCTAGTATCGTATGAGAGCAGCAGAGGAGGTAGAAAAACCAAGAGAACCGATAGACGAAGACTCACCAGATGTAAGTGAAGATAGCGAGGAAGAAACTAGCACCACAACACCAGTATGATCTCCATTATCAGCATCATCACGCACAAGACTAGCAGAAGGAAAGAAGCTTGAGAAGCAGAAAGAATATGCGAAGTGGAACTTACTACGGCCGGGAGCAGAAGTCAGTTTTTTTGTCATTTATGACAGTCAAAAAATATTATTTAATGCAAGCAGGTGTGTTTATCCATCCAATTTCAAAACACTCTGAAAATATAGGAGACTGTCAGAGCCAAGCAACAAAAAGGAAACAGAGTTGAAGCCATTCCCCAATGCCACCGGGCCTAACGATAATATTATCCTGCTTAAAAAGTAGTACCTGTTACTATGATATCTTAATATTATGGAGTCGTTTTCAACCGGCTCAAAAGTATATAAATAGAAACAGATATAACCATATCTTGACGAGATATAGCTCATCCATACATCACTGTGTACAGCGGTATAAGAAAAGATAGCATATTTACCTATCTGCGCCTACAATCCCCCCTCCCCGTCTTATACGGGAACCGTAGTTAATAGGGGTAGATTGGTAAATATCGTCGGTTGAGAGCTTACTCTCTGAATCCGTTTCCTCATGGATGTCCGGCTCCTGGGGAGTCACGCTATTGAGCAAACACTATCAGCCCGTGAGCCGTAGTCTTGTCCAACTCTATTTAGCTCTGTTCATCTTCCCACGAGGAAAAAAGCTAAATAGAGCCCGAGTGACAATTACGGCTCTACATAGCTCTGATCATCTTTCCTAGAAGAACAGAGCTAAGTAAACCCGAGTGACAGTTACGGATCCTTATTGCTTCGACTCTATATTGCTCTAATCATCTTTCCTCGAAGAATAGAGCTTATAGACCCGAGTGACCGTTGGGCTCTGCCCTTTATTCCCGTTGTACGTCATGTGCTTACAAAATGCAAATTTGAGTTTGGAGATTTTCGAGTTCAAATTTGAATTTGAATTTTGAACTATCTCCTTCCCCCCTTCTATGGCGATCTGCCATAGACGTACAACGGTATGACCATGTTGCGGTCGTACCATCCCTTTGCCGTTTCTTCTGCCGTGCTCTCCCGGGTCTGTGACCTCCAGATGCTGGTGCCCGTGAAACTTCGCGAGGTTCACGGTCATAAGCACATGCAGCAGCTCTTCCCGGGTCTGTGACCCTGATGTGCTGGTGCCCCTGAAACTTCACGAGGTTCAGGGTCGCAAGCACGTGTAGCATCTCTGGTCCCCCTGAAGGATCTGTGATCCTGAGATTACCGAGAAATTCTCACCTGAGTTGAGGATTTCTGAGTAACGTCACAAGCATATGCAGCAGCTCTGGTCCATCCTAAGGATCTGTGATCCTGAGATTACCGAGAAGTTCTCATCTGAGTTGAAGAGAACCTCCGGGCAACCTCGTCCATTGTTGGAATGAACGGGCGCTATGCCAGTGTCAAGGGTGCCGTTGGCGTATGTGGCATTGTTGGTTTGGTTTGGTTGTCTGCAGACATTTTCTTATTGCCACCCGGTAAGTGTCTACTTCGCTGAGGCGAAGGTAGAAGTATCTAGTGATAACATTGTACAACCCACTGATTTGGGTCTCAAAACGCGTCTATCATATAATAATGCTAGCGTTCGTGCTCAAGGTAGTTTATGAACTCCTCTTCGCTAGGCGGCGATGGTCGTTGCCGCCTCCAGGCGGGTTGATCCTCCGCTGGTAAATCGATTTCGTGGTCCAGGCGTGCCTTCCATGCCTTCGCCTCCGACCAAGACAATTCCTCGCCGACTACCGAAGACTGTGGCGCGGTACATCTCATGCCTGGGTAAAGGTCTCTGATGATTCCCCGAAGCTGGTATTCGTACTGTTGTCTCCAGTACGGCCACTCATGTCGATAGTGGTAGATATAGTCTATTTCCTGAGTCCGCCTGTGCCATCGGAACTCATCATTCTGAATAACTCTGTCCCAACCGCGTCTGTCTTGTGCCCTGAGTCGTCTACCCCATTCCTCGAAGCCTTCTATTCGGGCCCGGTACGTGTTGGGTACGTTCTCATCAGGGTCGACCAACCGGTTGGCGATGCGGGATGTCTCTGGGTCGCCGCTCCTCTTCAGCTGCAGGTGAATTGCAAGCAGCCACGAGAGTCGGTGCTCCCTCTGGAACAGTATGTAATACTGCTGCCGCAGCCGAGCCGCACCTCGGAAACGCCCAGGTATTCGGTGTTGTATGCCCCGCGGCATATACAAGAGGCTGAGGCGTGGGTATGCCTAAAACCTTCCTATAATGCGCGAGTACATTCTCCTCAACCCCCAGGTTCCAGGGGTTATCGTGTCTGTCCCGAAGTAGGCTCTGTACGCCTTAACCTCCGCGGGCAGTGGGACATCTGACATGTCGAGCAGTCTGTAGTAAGCATTGATATCTTCCTGCGACCACTGCAACAGTCGGAGCTCATATGGCTCAAGCAGCTGTCTAGGCACTTTCCAGACACCATAGTATCGAAGAGCGTGCGCTCGCTGATGGTCAGTTAATCCCACCCATCCCGGCAGCGACTTCGCTTGCTCGAACAGATGTTTCGTAAATTTCTCGGTGAAATCCGCAGCCACACGCATGTACGGGGCAATCCCCGGTAGCGGGTTCTGGCGCGCTGGCCACGTAGCCAAATTCGGGTTGTAGACCGGCCCCAGTGCGCAGTCGGCTCAGGCGGCGGGCAGCGGTGATGCTGATACACCAGGTCCCTGACGTGCGGCGGGTCATGGCCATTTCTGTTCGTGCGGGTTCAGTCCTTCACTATATTTGTCGGGCTTAAGTCTATCTTCGCTCCCGACTTTTCTCCAGTATTGCAAGCGGAGTTCCTCTCTGTGCTCCTGCCTATTTGGGCTAGAAGGCAGGTATAGACCCTCCTCTTCGTCCTCATCCCACGCGTATCCCGTGTGTCTAGGGGTCTCCAGCCCTTCAGGATTGACGTCCTCATCCGTCGGTGGAGATGAAGGTGTATCCTCACTCGGTTTCTCCCCCTTGTCAACCGATGACTTCACAGGGGTCGTCACCATCTCCGAGTCGATCGCGACCTCAGTATCTCTCCGTGGAGATGCCGGTGTGGTCACAACACTAGCCGAAGTTGTGCCACCTGAGTGTCAGGTGGGTGTGAGCGGTATGTTAGGACCTTGAGGTTCGAGTTCCAGGGTTTTGTTTCCCTGTGCACTCATTTTGTTGTGGTCGTATGCACCACTGTTCGAAGTTGTCATCGCTGTGTGGGATGTCCCCTCTGGTGAGTTGTGTGTGAGTCCGCACCTGAAGTTTCCTTCTCCAGGTGGTTCGAATTCGTCCCGTTGCCCCGCTTCCCGATGTTGGTCCGCCACCGGGCTGGTCGCCGGGGTCGTTCCTACCGGAGTGTTCCGCGCAGGAGAGGGAAGCCGTTGTCCCTCACCCGCGATCGCCTGTAATCCTAGGTGTACTATAAGTATCACCAGAATGGAAGCCACGCAAGCTAATTATAAGAGAAATCCCAGGTATTGCTCCACCAGATGTCCAGTGTCGAACATGCACCGGCAGGTGCCTATATCACGCACATATCCGTGAGTCTATGTGTATGTATGTATATATATCAGCCCAAGCACAACGAGCAATGTGCGGTGTGTGTGTCGTTCGTGTGTCGGTGTTCGACTTTCTGCTCGTTTCGAACACAGGCCAACAGCGTGACAACGCGGGTGCACCCGTGTCCCGGTCATCTTTGCTGTCCGCGAGTTACGCCATCGCATTGTTGCGCGATTTGCGACGTATATAGGGACATGTTATATTTATTAGTGGTATAGATATGCTTATTTATATCGGGCCGTTGGGTTCCTTAAAGCCCTCCACCCAAACAAAGAGCAGACAAGAGCGAGCATAATATCTAAGACACTCTGTGGAGAATAACTTATCATATACCACTCATGCCATTGCCGCGGGAGGCGGGTATGCAACTCGAGAGGAGGTGGATATGATGTGCAATGCCAACCACGTCGACGGGCATTGCTGCGCGTTAACGTAGTTAGCCGGAAGCTATTCCGACCCCTGGTGGAACACCAACTACTAGCCCGTCGACGTCAAGATACCTTCGGGGCCGTCGCACCTCACGGTGGGTAAGGCAGGGTCTTTTCCCGTGTATCATGTCATGTTAAGCTCTCCCTTGCTGTCTCTGAGAAGAATGGACTTAGGTAGTATTTTAACAGACATGGGATCCAAAGCCGTGTCCCTTTCTTGTGGCTAGTTTCTTACTGTTATTACCCAGTATTGGTCTTTTAATCTCGCATACTACACGCGTTAGCTATGTTAGTGAGGTGTCGCACGGCATGCTAGGCTAGGCCGTTTTGCGTTTCTTCGCCTGCCCCAATTTGGCCTTTTTATATTTGCCTGGTGGTGGTGCCCCGATGAGATGGGTTGCTATGCCCTCGGCTACTACCTCATCCCACACCCGTAGGGGGATTCGACCGTGCTGTAGATCGAATGGGTAATCTTACACCATCCTAGGCCACGCCTGTACCTGCCAGGGCGTGTAGCCTTCGGACCTGTCCGTGATGCCTTTCCAGAACGTTTCGACTTCGTTTGAGTCGCGGAATACAACATCGCCGCCGCCCAAAAGAACTAGTACGTTTTGCCGCATATGCTATAGGCAAATGATCAGCAAATTTCAGCAAGTTTTATACTTTCCTAAAATGTATTAATTGTAATGATAAAAATCATAATTATTGAAAAAGTAATAAGTTTAGACTATTTTACAAGCCGCCTGAACATCTAAAAGTGGCAAAAATCAGCAAAACTGTCGGCAAATATTAATGCATGATTTTGCTGATTTTTGCCTCTGTTTGCCACTTTTTTGCCGTTATTTTTGCATAATATTGATTGAATAACATTATTTCAACTCGGTATTGCACCGTTTACCAGAAAATATTGGTGACGGGTGGCACTACCATGTGCAAGCACCACATACAAATTTCGCCTAAGTCATAAATAGAAAATAACTCAGGAGGCCATATTAGGCAGAATTTTTGCGCTGGATTTCATCAATAGATGATGGAGAAGCTAAATTTACTATTTATATTAGCATGGGTCACCGGGTGTATGAATATGTATAACAAACACACCGCCACCTGTTTTTGCCGCCGGCTTTCAAAATTTGCCTAAGTCATAAATACAAAACAACTCAGGAGCCACTTCTAGGCCGGATTTTTGCGCTGGACTCGATGAATAGATGATGGAGAAGCTAAATATACTATTTATATTAGCATGTGCCACCGGCTGTATGAACAAATACATCGCCACCCGTTTTGCCGCCGGCTTTCAAAATTTGCTTAAGTCAAAATGACAAGGACGGTCCTAAACGCACGCAGCTGCCTGAATTTGACATGAATCATTTAAACAGATAATTTGAAAAAGCAGATTTAATAATTCTACAATTAACAAAAATGAAGCTCACTAGTTAGTAGTTAACGTTAATATTATGAAAGAAAACAAATACCACCTAGTGTAAAGCTAGCCTTGATACATCAGTTATGACATATAATATATATGCAAACTTGCCGCTCCATCAATGAAACAATTGGTTGAACATTTGATTTCGAGCGATTTGCTGCTCAACCATGACATTATATTGCATCATGTTAAAATGGTATGGGTAGTAACTGTCGTTTCGTGCATGTTGTTGTCGATGAGGTTGTGACTGATGCAATTGCAATTGGCTATCTTCAGTATCGCGCAACACAGATGCAACAACAGGCACACTCGCTTCAATCTCAGTTATTTTTTGTCTCAATCGTGTGACTTCTTGCTCCAACTGAGTGCGTTTGTTAGCTTCAGCTTGAGCTGCGAGCTTTTCAAGCTGGGCATCGGCTGGTGATGTTTGTGCGCTTGGAACATGTGGTTGTTTGTGCGTGTTCTCTGCGTGATTGTTTTCTTTCTGCTTGCTTGCTGCAATGAGCTCACGCATGATTAATTGGAGACTTGAGATTGTGACGGGTAGTTCGAAGGGCGGGTCTTCAGGATCGAGTGTAGATAAGGAATCCTCGCCTTTTTCGGGTGGTTCGGAGGGAGGGTCTTCAGGATCGGAATCCTCGCCTTCTTCGGGTTCAGGAGTCGGCTTCTTATGTCCGGCTTTCTTCTGCTTTTTCACTGCGGGCTTTTGTGCAGATTTTTTGGCCCGTGCTTCTTCTGACCAGCCTTAGTCTTGGGCTTCACCGGTTCCTGCAATTAATATTCAAATTCAATTTGAACTGAAATGATAAACGTAAAGAAATGACTGAATAACCTATGTCAACAGAGAGAGAGAGAGAGAGAGAGAGAGAGAGAGAGGTGAAAGCAAGGACTTGGAAAGGCGTTGGAGTATACACAAGCTCCTTCTGACCAGCCTTAGTCTTGGGCTTCACCGGTTCCTGTAATTCAAATTCAATTTGTGAACTGAATTGATCGAAATGACAAACGTAAAGAAATGACTGAATATATATATATATATATATATATATATATATATATAGAGAGAGAGAGAGAGAGGTGAAAGCAAACGACTTGGAAAGGCGTTGGAATATACACAGGCTCCTTCTTTGGCACCACCCTCTTCGGTCGGCCGTTGTCCCATGTGCCGCCATCTTCGATCTGCTCGTTAAGCCAGATGAATTCGTATACAATCGGCAGTTGGTCCAAGGGCCTGCGCGTCACGTCAGGATTCCATCCTTGTCGGGTTCGGGTGGCTTCATTAGATTCAAGTCAGGAAGGATCTGCTTTTCCCACACGACAGGGTCCGCTCGTCCAGCTCCCCTTGACCTCAAGGCGTCAACGATGGTTAACGAGGCAAACTGAAACTGCCGGAACTTCTTCCCCGTCTCCGGATCTTGCACAGAACGAGAAGTCATAAGCGTCTTCGTTATATTAGTCATGTCGGGGTCCTGTTTGTTAATAAACTGTTTGGACAGCTTCACCGTTGCTCTGGGGGAAACACACACACACACACACACAACGAAATGAGCCACAGAGCAAAACGCGCACACACACACACACACAACGAAATGAGCGACAAAGCAAATAGACTACGTTGTACCCGCAAGAAATCACCTCCTCACCTTCCCTGGTGACGAGATTGATGCCCGGCTCCAAGATTATGTTCTTTAAATTCTTGGCCTTCAGCGACTGTAACACTGCCATAAATCCTCTGCTGGGGTTTTGGCCTGCCGTCTGATACTCCAACGGCGTTCTAATGGCAAGTGAATAATGAACAATGAGAAACACAATAAAGAGAGAGATAGAGAAAGAGAGGGAGGGGAGAGGGGGGGGGGGGGGGGACGCTACTACAGATGACTCGCCTTCCGCGAAGGAGTAGTTGGTCGTCGCCCTGCAATGGTACTCCTTCTGCATGCTCTCCTTGGTAATCGAAGGGCCCACGACATCCACCTTGAGCTTATCAATGGAATCGAGTGCCGCCTGCCTTTCTGACTTCTCTTTCTAATCTTCCTTCTGTCTCTGTTCTTCTGCTTCTCTTTTTTCTGCATCTTTTTTTTTCTTGGTCGTCTTTTTTCTTCTTATCATCCTTTTGAGCTTGCTCCTCTCTTTGCTTCTGCTGTTCTTCTTTTTGTTCCTTATCAGCTTTGGCTGCTTTTTCCGCTATCGCTTCTATTTCTTTTTGTCTTTTTTGTTGCTCTTCTTCTGTCAATGACTTTCTCTCTATATCTTTCTTCCTTCCTTTTCCTTTCTTCTTGCCTGCCTCCTCTTTCTTGTCTTCCTCTGTCTTGTCTTCCTTCTGGTCTGCCTCCTCTTTCTTCTTGCTGTCTTGTCTCCCTGTGTCTGTCTTGTCTTTCTTCCTTCCTTTTCCTTTCTTCTTGCCTGCCTCCTCTTTCTTGTCTGTCTTGTCTTCCTCTGTCTTGTCTTCCTTCTGGTCTGCCTCCTCTTTCTTCTTGCCTGTCTTGTCTCCCTGCTTGTCTGTCTTGTCTTTCTTCCTGCCTGCCTTATCCTTCTTACCTGCAGCTGTCTTCTCTTTCTCGCCAGTCTTTTCTTTTGTCTTTTCGCTTGTTTGCTTTTCCTTCTTCTCGCTTGTTTTTTGTTTTTTGTTTTTCTTTGTCTTCTCGCCTGTCTCTGCATTGTTTGTCTCTTTCTTGTCACCATCCCTCTCCTTTCGCTTGTTGTTTTTCTTTTTTTGTTTCTGCTTGTTCCTGTGTACCTCTGCACTGGTCTCGTGTCTCTACTCTTCTTTGTGCTTCCTCCCCCACCCTCTTTCCACGGCTCGGCTGGCATCTTTCTCTTCTGTTGTGCATTGATGTTCCATCTAACTATCACTCCCTCCTCCACTCCCTGCCATTGAATGTCAGTCGGCCAGTCCCAAAGAGGCTCCCTTGCACAGTAGTAAACATCCACGTCCGCCCCGTCTGCGAATTGCAATTCTTGAGTCTTGTCACGTGGGCACTTGCCCAGAACGATCCAGTTGTCGGCCTTGTCAGTCTCTACTTCCACGGTGCCGTCCTGACGTTTGCGGTAACCAAAAATCTTTCCGATCTGGGGCAAAACAAGAGAAGCAAATCAGGAATGAGAGCATGGACACGATGAAGTAACAAAAGCAAAAGGGGTGGTTCTGTCTTACTTTGGACATACTGCCAAGGTTGTCGGTTCGATTATGGGGACGCAAAAGGTTCCGACGGTTTTGGTTCAAAAAGCACCACCCCTTGCACCAAAATCGCTCCCAACATTGAGGACAGTCATTCCGAAATGACAAAAAGGCATTGCAACACGGTGAAGTTTGGGACGACGGTTGGGTTATCGGGAGTTGTTTTTTTGTTATGCACAACATGGTGTTTCTCGAGTATGTTGGTCGTGTTGGACGGTATTGATTGGATTTTCTCGGTTGTTTTACAGCATATCCCCATAAAAATCTTGGCTCTGTTTGTGAGGTTTTTTTTTTCTGAAACGCTGCCCCTTGCATGACTTTTAGGAACCAGCTCGGCACATCTATTTTGCCGACCATGTTCCTTTGGGGCGCTTGCCTGCCCAAGTGGATTGCGACCTCACGTTAGCAAGGTGACAAGTATCTCTGATTGTCTTTTTTTTTTGCGTCCAACATTTTTTTTCGTTTTTTTTTTTTTTTTTGGTAAAGTACTCATGGCTGGAACTTGCTCGGCAAAAGCGATTTTGCCGAGCCTTTTTCTTTTGCAGTATGCCTTCCCTGACAAGGTGTCTCTACATCCACTAAGAGGTATTTGTTTGCTGTTTTTCATGTTTCACTTGCTCAGTCTTGGTTTTGATTCTCATGTATTGGAGTCTGTCTGTGAGAGACAGCAACTAGTGCGGCAAAAAAAACCTTGTTGTTGCTTGCTGCCTCTCTCTCTCTCTCTCGCTCTCTCTTTCTTTCTTTCTCTCTCTCTCTCTCTCCCTCTCTCCCTCCACAGCCAAACGATACCCGGGTATGATACCCTGGGGTATGCATACCCCCCTCACCCCTCATACCCATCATACCCCCCCATACCCCTGGAGTATGATACCCCCCCCCAAATATCCCCCCCGATGTATTGGACAGGGGTATGAAATAGGGGTATCATACCTGAGTATGGGGGGGGGGGGGGGGGGGGGTATCGTTTGGCACAGGGGTATCATACCCCGGGTATGAGACAGGGGTATGGAACAGGGATATCATACCTCGGGTATGAGACAGGTATGGGACAGTGATATGAGACAGGGATATGAGACAGTGGTACGGGACAGGGGTATCAATAATGATATAATAAACTGAGATAATGATGATGATTATTTTAATAATAAGTTGGTTCCCGCTTTTATATTAATACATCTTTGATACCACTCCATTTCCAGGTGACTGATCATTGCTGATCTCTTCTGCTTCATACTCTGCTTCTACGAGTGGTAAGTATTTTATTACTATAGTGTTTGTGTAAAAAATAATAATAATATTAATAATAATATTAATAACAATAGTGCTTCTAAGTCAATGGCGAATGCATTTCTGCACATGTGCCTCCATCGTCTCACCCGCGAGGGGAGTACGAAGACTCGATTTGACGATAGGCTCTACTGACACCCCCGCAAGGCAGCTCCAAGCAGCCTTAACTAGCTTCCAGACAGACCAATACTTTCAAAGAAAATATCATTTGAAAATACTGGCACCGACGGGAGTCGAACTGGCGACAGGTCTCAGATGGTAGACCTTAACGACTGGGCTATCGCGGTGCCACTTAATAATAATAATAATAATAATAATAATAATAATAATAATAATAATAATAATAATAATAATAATAATAATAATAATAATAATAATAGTGCTTCTCTGTCAATGGCTGATGCATTTCTGCACATGCGCCTCCATCGTCTCACCCGTGAGGGGAGTACGAAGAATTGACGATAAGCTCTAATGACACCCCCGCAAGGGCAGTTCCAACACTTCCAGACGGGCCGGTATGTTCAATGAAAATACTGGTCCAGACGGAGCGGTATGTTCAATGAAAATACTGGTGGCACCGACGGGAATCGAACTGGTGACAGGGCCCAGATGGTAGAACTTGACCACTGGGCTATCACGGTGTCCAAATAATAATAATAATAATAATAATAATAATAATAATAATAATAATAATAATAATACTATATCTGAGGCGTACTGATGCAGCTAAGGGCATATCCTCAACGGACATAAGCCTCCAATACCCTTGTTCGAGGTCCTCCACCCCCCCGTGTCAGTCTCTCGCCTGATGATCGGGGCCACCGATGGAGCTCCTGAGGGCAAGACTGCACTAAGCCGAGGTTATTCCGCAGTCCCAGCAACCTCTTGCAAGACGTCACCGAATGTGCAAGTGCATACACCAAGCGCGGTTGCTAGAGCTGCCTCGAAACCCCACCCATAGCAATCTGGTGTCTGCTGGGTCCTGGGCTATCAACCAGCATATGCGGAGTTTAAGATCTTTTACGCGCGCAACGACCCTCCTCCCCAGCATCTACCACCAAAGGGTTATGAGTTGGCGTCACAGTTTAACGCCTTGAGGCCATTGGGCTGGAACTCTGTTTAGCAAGTGTGACCACTGGGCTATCACGGTGTCCAAAATAATAATAATAATAATAATAATAATAATAATAATAATAATAATAATAATAATAATAATAATAATAATAATAATAATAATAATAATAATAATAATAATAATAATAATAATAATAATAATAATAATAATAATAATAATAATAATAATAATAATAATAATAATAATAATAATAATAATAATAATAATAATAATAATAATAATAATAATAATAATAATAATAATAATAATAATAATAATAATAATAATAATAATAATGAGTGACAAGTATTCTATTCAGTAAAACAGTGCTTGCGTAAATAATAATACAATATAATAATAATGATGAGGGATATGGGAAGGGTTAGGAGGAGGGGTATGAGATGTGTATGATATTAATACCTATATCTTCAATTAATTTTACAGTTTTGGAAAGATTTGGAACACTTTCCATTCTACCTAGAAAGTCGTTACCAAGCTGCATCTTGAAAGAGAGAGAGCCTGAGAGAGAGAGAGAGAGAGAGAGAGAGAGAGAGAGAGAGAGAGAGAGAGCCTAGGAGAGAGACTTAGATAAAATTGAATACTCATAAGATGATATACATGAATTTGTAATATATATTGATAATGATAAACTGAGATAATGACGATGATAATTTTAATAATAAGTTGTGTACCGCTTTTGTTAATATACATATTTGATAGCACTTCAGTTCCATCTCTTCTGCTTCATACTCAGCTTCTACGAGTGGTAAGTATTTTATTACTAGAGTGTTTGCGTAAATAATAATAATAATAATAATAATAACTTTATATAATAACTTGATAATATTGTAATAATATATTAATAATAATAATAGGCTTCCTCAGACTATAGCATCAGATCCAGATCCTGGACATGTGCCTCCATTGGGTCACCGGGGTCAGCCGATCCCAACGCATTGTCAGAACACCAAACAGACATAGCAGCAACAGCAACATCAGGGGCAGATGGGGGCTGTGAAGTGCATGAAGAGCTAGATGCGAGGCTGTTAGCTGAAGAGAAGAACTCGGAGACACTACGCTGCGCTCCCGAACCCCTCTCTCTAGCCAGGACGTCCACACTGCGCGGACGGCCGCGCCGCGCAACATCAACGTCACTTGGGGGAGAGGGTGGGACAGAAGCTGATGGAACCTCAGTGAGGTCAATCACCTCCTCGCCCCCATCCTTCACCCCAAGCTCCTCCCTTTTACCCTCCCTAGCAGACCAACACTCAGACACATATGATCCAAACAACACATCCAACTTTGGAGGGGGACGCAACGCTGTAACCCCTAACAACGCAGCAAGCCTAAAGTTACTGCGGAAGCGCGACTTCCCCTGAAAAAACCTACAAAACAATCGTGATTGATCCACAGGCGACATATCATCCCAACCCTGCCGCACAGAGCCCTCCCGCTCCCGCCCAAGCAACACATCCTCCACCACAACCTCACCGCCTACGACCTCACCACCCTCCTCACTCCCTCCATCCCCCTCAGCACCCCCCACAGCCATGCCACCGAGCCTCTGCATACTCAGCAACAGCTGCTTACGTCTCGCCTCATGCATGGGGCAATCCCATAAGAAGTGCGCAAGGGACTCATTGACATCATCATGACAACAGAAGCAGCGAGGGGACATGCCACTGACCAACTTGCTGCGGTACAACCGAAGGCGGTTGTTGCAGCTGAGCAACCTTCTCCGAAGCAGATTATAATGCGCATCATCAAGGGCTACCCATCTTGGGAACTCCTTAGTTCCAAAGACTTGTCTTAGGATGACTCGCAGGCCATCAGTAAGATCGATGTCTGCCTCTCGCTTGTTCCACATCAGTTGCTGCACCATCTTGACGTCCTGCTGAAGGGCCCACTTGTCCACAGTCGAATTCCAACCCTCGAGGTCCTTCTCTGAGCTATTTAGGAGCTCCTGAAGCCCTTGTTGTAGATCGATTGAGTCTCTGATAGCGCCTTTGGCCTCCGCAGTCCAGTCGGATTTGACTTGAGATGCGATGACAGGAAATCGCTCCTCCGGTAGAACACGCAGCCGTCCATAGAACTTTAGATGCGCCGCCCGCCGCAAACGCTCCGCACTCAAAGAGCGCGCCAGAAAGAGTGTAATCCACTTGCTTGTCTTACGGCTGATGCCGAGAATCATCCTCATGGGGCGCAGCATTGCTGCCTCCAGCTTGGTGAGCTGCGATACGGGGGCACGCCAGACATCGAAGGCGTACTTCAGCTTGGCTCCCACAAGTTGATTCCAGCACATGAGACGATACCTAGCTTGTATCTCACCTGCACACCACAAAGAGTACCAACCTGCGGTGGCGACTTCAGTGACACGCGTAGCCCGCAGGGCCTGCTCCTTCCACTTCAGGTCGTCGGTGATAACCACTCCCAGGTACTTGTACTGACTGGTGACACAAAGCTTCTGGCCGCGAAACCACACCACGGGCTCACCTCGCTCCCTGATACTTGGTCGTTTCGCCTTGCTCGACGTGTAAATGGGCATGATTTCCGTCTTGCCGGGCTTCAAGTTGACTTCCAGCCGGTAATCTTCCGCGAACTTGGCCACAACATTGACCATCTTCTGGAGCTCGGTGCGACTGTGAGCGATGAGGGCCACGTCGTCCGCGTATAGAAGTGCCTTGATGTCGTTCAGCCGCTTCACATCCGTGATCTTGAGGGCACTCGCCAGCCGATCACACAGCTCATCCATAAAGACGTTGAAGAGTGTGGGAGAGAGAGGGGACCCCTGTTGGACGCCTACACCCTCCAGTACTTCGGGGGTGAGTGCTCCATCAACTAGCACTTGCGACGAAGTCTGCTCGTAGCACCTGCGTAGCGTGCGCCAGAACTTGCCCCTTACACCCAGCTTCCAGAGCCTCTCAAATAGGCCATCTCTCCAGACAGACGGGAAAGCCTTGCGTAGATGGACGAACAGGACATACGACTCCCGCTTCTGCTGCTGACGCCCCTTCAACCTCTGCCAAAGGGTAAAGACCTGATCCGTAGTGCGACGCCCCGGGCGGAAGCCTCCCTGCTCTGGGCGTAGCTTATCCGGGCCATCCACGAAGAGCGTTAGACGAGTAGCTAATAAGGACAGATACAGCTTACCAAGGCAACTAATAATCGAGATATCCCTCCAGTTGTCAGGATCCGTAGGATCCCCACCCTTGGGGATATTGACGATGATTCCCTTGCCCCAAGCTTTTGGAGTCCTCTCGGCTTCTCGAATCCAGTTGAAGTACTGCGTTAAGTAGCCATTGATGTAGGCGCCGCCATACTTGAGCATCTTGTTCTTCACTTTGTCCTCGCAACAAGCTTTGTGGTTATTCAGGGCACGTTGCCTTGCAAGGACCTCCTCTTGCGTGAACGGCTTGTCCAGCTCTTCGCAAGTGTCTTCACCTATCTCGTGCTCCTTCATAGCCCGGGCCACCTCATCTCTGAAGCGATCGTTCCAGTGGAACTGCCGCTTAGCTTCGGCTTCCTCCCACTCCAGCGAGCCTGCTTCTGCACAGCACTCTACCACAACAGCCGCACTTGCCGGATTTTCCCGTGGCTTCACCGAATTTTTCCGAAATTCCTCCCACCGAGCGACCTTTTCCGGCAGCGTACACGCCAGTGAGCCATCCTCCCTTTGCACCGGCGCGGAGACCTTCGTTCTGCGTGCCCCGCCAAGCCGCTTCGCGAGTAGCCAAAAGCGCTTTGAGGATTGCTCGCGTTGACATTTGACCGCTTCTTCCTGCACTTGCTTGAAGGAGGCGGACTTCTTGGCCCGAGTTGCCTTCCGAATTTGCTTGCGGAGCCGTAGCCAATTCAGACGGGCTTCCGCATTCGATTCATCCCTCCTGTATGCTGCGTAGGCCTCCCGGCGCTGTTGAATGAGCTCCTTTAGCTCCCCGTCGAACGTTGTTGGTGAAACGGGGTCGTATACATCTGGAGCCAAGGACCCGGTGCGCCGCCATTCGGAAGGACTGCGCCACTCGCTCGGCGACGTCATCTACCACCCGTTGGTTGTCGGCACCACCCGATAGGTCAAGCTCAGGCAGCTCATGCACTCTAAGCTTCTGTAGGCAATGCTGGAATACGTCATCGAACTTGTCGCGTAGATAATCCAGCGCTTGCTTCGCAGCGTGATCATTACCCGAGACACCAGCACCAATAAGCTTATCAACACGAAAGGACCTGTAAGGTTTCGCAGCCCGCTTTGGTCGGCGCTGGCCGCTCCACGTCAGTTCGGCCCATACTGCCTTGTGGACCCCGTTTCAAGATCATCTTCGCATACTCCGAACTTTGCTCCAGATGCCAAGCCAGGCGACGCGCAGATGTAATCGAGGAGGTGCTTGCCTGTGCCCATGCCGCGCTGCTCACGCCGGGACCACCAGTAGGACCCTTCCACTGGGCACGAGAAGCCGCTCAGATTTCGCAGGCCCGTAGCGACGAGGACAGCCGCGAGTCTCTTGCCGTTCTCCGAACGTACCGGTGCTCCCTTATCATCGACCTCCCCGTGCTGACCGATGATGCCCTCCTCTTTTCGGCTGCATGCCGGCCCGAGCTTCGCGTTGGCATCCGCCACCGTGACCACAAGGCCTTTGGCTCCAAAAAAAGCCATAGCTGCCTGCCAGGCCGCATACGCCTCTGACGACTCTTCTT
This sequence comes from Paulinella micropora, assembly GCA_019918135.1. Lineage (NCBI taxonomy): Eukaryota > Cercozoa > Imbricatea > Euglyphida > Paulinellidae > Paulinella > Paulinella micropora. The sequence goes on along the minus strand of WBZZ01002500.1, from coordinate 61,486 downwards.
CCTGCGTTTCCTGGGGAAAGTAGCCGTTGCCCACATAGATATCCTGAGCGCCGGTAACACCCGAGGCGATACGCAGCCACACTTGCTGCCGGTGGTCGACGGGGGCTGACACCAGGTTGCAATACGGACCAAGGAAGTTAGCCACCGCGAATAGAACCCCACCCTTGCAGCGATTTTTCTCGCTGACCTCCGCAGGTTTTCCAAAAATCCGGAATCCATCCAGGCTGCATTTGGAAAGTTGCTTCTTGCCCATGCGGTGCTCCTGAGCCCCGATGACTAGCCAGCCCTCGTGCTTGTAGAATGATGCCCATTCCGCCGTGCCTACGTTGTCGTATCCCGTTTTACCCTGCCAGATGTGACTCGCGACGAGTAGCTTGAAGCCGGTATCGAACTGCTTGGAGCGGTGCTTCTTGGCTCGTTTCCGGACCCGACGGCCGCGCTTGGCTTCCGCCCTCGTGCTGCCCCCCTCTGCAGGTGCTTGCGCAGGTTGGTCCCCCACTGCACTGGCCGCCGAATGCAGGGGCACCACATGCACATCAGCACACTCAGACGCACACTTAGGTGCATCGGCAGCCAATTCCGAAGACACCACCGCCGCTTCCCCACGCAGATGGATGCGAATAAGCCTTCGGACACGTTCCCTGTCCCTGAACCTGCGCACAAGGGCCACATTGACCCCTCTGCCGAAGAATTTGAGATGTTTGAGTTGCTGCAACGCCGTCTGCCTGCTGTCATCGTCCTCGTAGACCAGCTCCAGGTGACGAGACATTCGCTGGCCTTGCCACTCCATTACCGGGACCACCAGACCAAGACCGCTCATTTTGGAGGCGATCTCCTGTAGATTGGCGCGTTCTGAGAGCCCCCAGACAATCAGATTACGCCCGTCCTTGTCGTACCGATCTACCCGCCGGTACCGTCGAGGCGGCGGTGCCATCTGCAATATAGCGCCGCTCGCCTTATGTTGAAGCGCCGACCCGTGTGCCAGGTTTGGGGAGGAAGGATGAGGCGCAGCTAAGATAGCCTCTCCACGTGGTTCAGGAATTCCGTCATATACGCGAGCCCTCATCCTCCCATCCTGGGACATCGGGCCAGAGCCCGTCGAAGAGGCATTCCCACGGGGATTGTCCAGGTCTTCGGCGATTCTACCTTGTCCCATAAGGGCCACAGTGGTAGCTCCGTGCTTCGCGTATTTGTAATCCATTGAGAGTAGTAGACGGCCAATGTCGCTGGCCATCACCGCCGCGCCTCTTCACGCCGAGGAAAGCGCCCGCCCATGCAAATAGCATCGGCGGTATCTGCAACACACACTACACGCATTTCCGCCGGTGTCACTGGACGCTGCCGCGTCGCTTCGTGCCCTTCGGCGCCCGCCAGCACCCCCAGCGTCTCCAGAACATGCCTCACGCACTACACACACTCTCCATCGCATCGCCAACGCCTCTACTCTCATGCCTTATGGACTTTCAGCTGCTCCTAACAATGCACATCATGAGGTACGGGTGTCCCCCAGTGGAGCCAGATCGGACGGCGTGCCGCTGAAACTCCTTCCCCCACGTGGGTATAGAAGGCGCGAACCTAGCGGTACCTATAGGGTCTTACAGACAAGTATAGTAATCCCAGCCGACGCTGCTCAGTTAGAAATGCAACGGTGGAGGGTGTGAATGCATGGGGCAAGGCACGGCAACGCAGCAAGGCACTGGCAAGGCATTGGGACCGACTGAAGCCCCTCTCCAACGTGCGCGTCATCATGTATTCCAGTTAGGCAACCCCGAAGAAGCGAAGATAGGGAGGAGACAAAACCCAGATAGGATGAAGATAGGATTAACATGAAGCCGAAATGGAGCCGCGTTGGAACAGGTCAACTCGGCCCCATCTCGGTTCAATATGAATCCTATCTTCAACCCATCTCGGTACTGTTTCCTCCGAATGCTCACCTCAACAAGATCACCGAACCGGAACTGGAAGCCCCCAGGCATTTACTCGGCAGGAAATTCGGCGCAAATGGGCTAACCAGGAAACCAGACCCAAACCAACAGCAAGAAAAACGAGCCAACCAACAATCCAACAGACAACCCCACAACCTGCCTGGCCGAACCCCTACCGAGTAAATGCCCAGTTGAGAGTTGCGCATATCCCGGTGACCGCCCTCCCCAAGCGGTCACCTTCGTGGGGAAAGGCCCAACCACCTCCTCTTCCCATGGAGTGCCATCTTGTGCACCCCTCCAGAATAATAATAATAATAATAATAATAATAATAATAATAATAATAATAATAATAATAATAATAATAATAATAATAATAATAATAATAATAATAATAATAATAATAATAATAATAATAATAATGAGTGGTAAGTATTCTATTAAAACAGTGCTTGTGTAAATAATATTATAATACAATAATAATGATGAGGGGTATGGGAGGGGTATGATATTTAAATTATACCTATCTATATCTTCGATTAATTAAATATTAATATTAAGTTATAATTATATTAATATCATAATTCTTTAATTTTTTCTACAGTTTTGGAAAGATTTGGAACACTTTCCATTCTAATAGTATCTAGAAAGTCGTTACCAAGCTGCACAAACCCTGCTTGTGCTCTTGAGTTCGCGTTTTGAGATACGACTGCAGCTAGATTAGCGGTAGGATTAGATTTGCTATGTATCTGCTGCACCTGCCCTCCCATAGTGCGTTCGCCAGGCATAGTCCATATATTGCGTAGGCTACCTATTCTTTCATAGTTGCAATGATATGCTCAACTGCATGGAAAACATAGGCATGATCAGTTGGAGGTAACTTAGCTAGTACTAGCCTGCGTACATCTCTTTCCTTCACCTTCAAATCCTCTACATACTGACCTGTTATCATTATGGAGCCTTCACTACCAAACTTACTCTCAGGATCCATAGCACCAAAAAGCTCACACAACGCTGCCCATGTGTCATAAGCTCCACATGTTAATCCGCCTGCAAACCATCAAAGAAAATGAGGGGTATGGGAGGGGTATGAGAGGGGTATGATACCTATATCTTTCGCATCGCTGTAGCAATTAACTGCGTACTTTATGCACTCGTGCATAGTCATGCGACTTTTGGTGCTCTTCGACTTGGGATCACCAAAAGGCATAGCAGTTGTTGAATAACCAGATTCTGCACAAAACCTTAACCACCTCTCATTCATTGCCTTCCAATGTTCTTGTTTTATCTTTAACAGATTATTTTTAGCCTTGTATCTTCATTTGATTGCTTTATCTATCTCATATTTTTCCTGTCTCTCTTCTTCGTTTCTTTTCTCTGCTGGTGTTCTGGGTTTATTTTTTACATTCTTTAAAAGGTTGAATCGATATACTTCTTATTCCTTTGAACAAGGGCAACATATAACGCAAAACAATACCATAACCCAATGCTATGCGCGAAGTCTGCATCACATCTTCGTAAACAGGAGCGTTCCAACAAAAACAGTGGACTTCTCCCTGTAAATCCGTTTATTTCTTCCCCACGCGCGTCAGCTGCAGCGCCAAACAGCTCATACTCATCTGTTGTTTTTCTCCTACACGGGGGTTCGTCAACGAGCCAACTAACACGTTTCTTATCTCCGTCTATTTGCTTTCCTCTGCACCAGCTGTAAGGGCAGCCTCGAACACTTTTGGGGCCGATATGACACATAATGTCACACATGGCTGGCGTGTCGGCACATATAGAGTAAATGTGCACTTTCTGTTCTACAAGTTCAGTGAAAGTCGCTTCGCACCATGGGCACGAATTACTTGGCTTTTCACCGTACGGCAAAATATCAAAAATTTCAGTGTTCCATTTTCTATTTCTATGTTGTTGTTCAAAGTCCATTACTCTACCAGTAGTTAGTGTTTGTGGTTTTTTTAGCACGCTTACGCTTCTGTATCGGGGACGCATCCCATGACCAACAAATTTACAGCCAGTTTTTCACATCCTACATACAATTTTCGATGGGAATATGAATATTTGAAAAAAAGTAAAAAGTAAAAAAAACTTTTACTATTAATACTTGTAACCTTTTGAGAGCGAGAGAGAGAGAGGTGGGGTATGACAGAGTTATCATACCCGGCTATGGGACAGGGGTATCATACCGGGTATCATACATACATCATCAATGATAGGTCCCGGTTCGACACTGGCAGCTAGTATAGTGTCTTACGCTACATACATACATACATACATCTTTATCGACATCATATGGGACAGGGTTATGAGAGGCGGGGTATGAGACAGGGGTATGGGACCGGGGTATGAGAAACGGGGTATGGGACAGGGGTATGAGAAACGGGGTATGGGACAGGGGTATACGTAGAGAGGCGGGGTATGGGACAGGGGTATGGGACAGGGGTATGGAACAGGGGTATGAGACAGGGGTATGGGACAGGGGTATGAGAGGCGGGGTATGGGACAGGGGTATGAGAAATGGGGTATAGGACAGGGGTATACGTATGAGAGGCGGGGTATGAGACAGGGGTATGGGACAGGGTTATGAGAAACGGGGTATGGGACAGGGGTATGAGACAGGGGTGTGGGACAGGTGTATGAGAGGCGGGGTATGGGACAGGGGTATGAGAGGCGGGGTATGGAACAGGGGTATGAGACAGGGGTATGGGACAGGGGTATGAGAAACGGGGTATGGGACAGGGGTATACGTAGAGAGGCGGGGTATGAGACAGGGGTATGGAACAGGGATATGAGAAACGGGGTATGGGACAGGGGTATACGTAGAGAGGCGGGGTATGAGACAGGGGTATGGGACAGGGGTATGGGACAGGGGTATGAGACAGGGGTATGGGACAGCGGTATGAGAGGCGGGGTATGGGACAGGGGTATGAGACAAGCGGTATGGGACAGGGGTATGAGAGGCGGGGTATGAGAGACAGGGGTATGGCACAGGGGTATGAGAGGGGTATGACAGGCGGGGTATGAGAGGGGTATGCGAGGCGAGGTGTAGGGGTAGCTTATTGCAGAACGCGGGGCATAGTAATAATATTTAATCACAGACTAAGTCACTACCTTTACCTCTAGAGGCAAATTCTTCAAATAATCCTCATATCTAGGGCTGTCGATGGCGTCTCCAATACTCTCCAACGGCCGATCTCGAATGGACACATAACCAGGGACCCGCATTGCCTCAGCTTTCTTGTAGTCGCGCTCTTTTGCATCCACCAGGAGCGCACGTCTGGCTGGATGAGCGCGTAGTCCCTCGAGCCAGCCACGAATGCTAAAATCATTAACGGATATGGCGCGTGGACACATACACATGTACAGGGATGTCAGTGTTGCTTGGCCAGCGGCCACAACTTGTATATCCTTGGGTATGCGGAAAGATTAGAGAAGCCAAGAATGCGACAAAATCTTATCTTCCTTAACCTTGCCGTAACAACAACAAGTTGTACATCCCTGAGTATGCGCTAATGCAAGCATGAGCCAGCCACGAATGCTAAAGTGATAGAGGATATAATGTGGTATGGCGGGAGATAGAGATTACTTCCTGTGATAAAAGCTGAGCGCGTCAGTCCTGGGGCGTCGACAGGTTTGGCAGGCTTCCAAGCCGCTTCTGTGCCTCCAATACAACCCTTCCCGACACTGGTTCCTGCAAACTTCCAATTTTTCGAACCCCCCGGTTCCTGCAACTTCCCGAATATCATAGATCAGTGTCTGGAGATTAGGCCAATTAATTCCGTCCGGGCAAATCAACACTCCTAGGATGTCCCATAACTTAATCGCAGCAGTCTTGGACACGGAAGGGTGCTTCTCTTTCCATCTCATCACCAGCTCGAACGCCTCAGCAATGGTCACGCCACCATGCTCTCCCATAGCCCGACCAATCAAAACCGATAATCGCGTGTACGGCTGATGTCGGCCCCGTTCCTCCCTGCCTCCATGCAGGCGTCCGGCGACGCGCTCCTTGGCTTCCCTGCGGGCACGACGCAGCTTCTTGGCCGACATGGCATGAAGATAATCTGCACAAACAAAAATACGAATGCGACCTCATATTACCCCTCCCATACCCCAATACACAGAAATTGGAAGCTTGTTGAATAAAGTGCTAGGGTTTCTGGGGCCGCATCGAATAAAAACTGGTGAGGTGTATTTTCTTTTTTGTACACCAGCTTATTTTCGAATTGCCAGTAGCAAGAAATTGGGAGCTTGTTGAATAAAGTGCTAGGGTTTCTGTCCCGAACAATTTATCCAACACATATATCTAAGTAGTACCCCTCCTTAGTACAATTTATGCAACATAATAATAATTATGAATGCGACTTTGCGACCTCATACTCCTCCCATACCCCTCATACCCCATACATGGCATGAGGAGAACCTGCACCGACAAAAATACGAATGCGACCTCATACTATTACCCCTCCCATGCCCCACCCATACCCCAATACACAGAAATTTGGAGCTTGTTGAATAAAGTGCTAGGGTTTAAGTTTCAAGGAGAAAGGCAAGATGGCGAAGACGCTGATGATGCCAGCTTCTGGTTTGTCGCCAAGGAGACTCAGCTGCATATATCCAGGCAAATACAGTACTCACGATGTCGACATAGGCAGTCAACGATTATTCTCATCAAAATAGTGGATTTAACGTGGATTTAGGGAAGTCAGAGAAGAATAATCGTTGACATACACCCAGAGATGTTATTGTTGCTTGGTCAGCCACAACTTGTAATATTAACTCTGTGTATTTGTTAATGCACCAGCAAGCCACGAATACTAAAGTAACTGGAACTGTCAGAGCCAGAGCAAGAGTCGGCGCGGCCTCATACCCCATACCCCAAATATGAATGCAACTTTGCGACCTCATACCCCTCATACCCTATACCTCCATACCCCAAATATGAATGCAACTTTGCGACATCATACCCCCGCACGAGAGAGAGAGAGAGAGAGAGAGAGAGAGAGAGAGAGAGAGAAACCGTCAGAGAGTCCTGGAACTGTCAGAGCCAGAGCAAGAGTCGGCACGGCCTCATACCCCTCCCATACCCCATACACCATACATATATACCTCATACCCCAAATATGAATGCGACCTCATACCCCAACCATACCCCCGCACGAAGAGAGAGAGAGAGAGAGAGAGAGAGAGAGAGAGAGAGAGAGACCGTCAGAGCGAGTACTGGAACTGTCAGAACCAGAGCAAGAGTCGGCGCGGCCTCATACCCCTGCCATACCCCATACCCCCATACCCCTCATACCCCAAATATGAATGCAACTTTGCGACCTCATACCCCTCCCATACCCCAATACACAGAAATTGGAAGCTTGTTAAATAAAGTGCTAGGGTTTCTGGGGCCGCATGGAATCTGTTGAATTTACGCAAGGACTGATAGCAGTTTGAATTTACGCATAAACAAAAAGACAGAGTTGTAATGGTTGCTTGGTCAGCAGCCGCAACTTGTATAACTGTGTATTTGCTAATGCATCAGCAAGCCACGAATACTAAAGTAACTGGAATTGTCAGAGCCAGAGCAAGAGTCGGCGCGGCCTAATACCCCTCCCATACCCCATACCCCTCATACCCCAAATATGAATGCACTCTCCCCTGTCCCATACACCGGGGTGTGATACCGGGTAATCATACCCCGGGGTATGATACCAACTTTGCGACCTCATACCCCACCTTGCCACGAATGCTGAAATCATAACGGATGTGCAAATAATCAAAAACACCGAGATGTCAGTATATGCTTGGTCAGCAGCCACAACTTGTATAACTCTGTGTTTGCGCTTATGCAAGCATGAGCAAGCCACGAATACTTAAGTCATAGAGGTATAATAGGGTGGGTCCTACGTGATGTTTGAGACATGGAACATAAGCTGCTGAGGTCTATTTTTTTTCTTTTCTTTTTTTGTCCACAGCAAGCACTAAGTTTTTTTTTTTTTTTTTTTTTTTTTTTTTTTTTTTTTTTTTTCCCTCCCTCAGAAGTAGTCGTAGTAATCGATACCACAATCACTCTGGACAAGAAAGAATAAAAAATCAGACATAAGCAGACCAGACGGCAGAGGGAAATAGTAGAAGTAGTAGTAGCTGCATACCCCTCATACCCCATACCCTAGTATACCCCTCATACACCAAGTATGAACAACAGTTACTTTGCGACCTCATACCCCCGCACGAGAGAGAGAGAGAGAGAGAGAGAGAGAGAGAGAGAGAGAGAGAGAGAGAGAGAGAGAGAGAGAGACCGTCAGAGAGAGTACTGGAACTGTCGAAGCCAGAGAAAGAGTCGGCGCGGCCTCATACCCCTCCCATACCCATACCCCTCATACCCCAAATATGAATGCTACTTTGCGACCTCATACCCCACCCATAACCCCGCACGAAGAGAGAGAGAGAGAGAGAGAGAGAGAGACCGTCGGAGAAAGTGCTGGAACTGTCAGAGCTAGAGCAAGAGTCGGAGATGGCGCCAGAGTCATCGTCCATAATATCTTGGTCACCTACTTGAAAGAGAAAGATGCGTTTTGTATTAACACTTGGTAGAAAAAAAAAGGCAACGGGAAGGGTAAACTAGTAAGTAGCAGTAGAAGTAAATAGTAGTAGCAGTAGTAGTAGTAGTAGTAGCCCCATACCCGTCCTATACCCCCCCCCATACCCTCCATACCCGCACAACAGGCTTGAGAGAGGAAGAGAGAGAGAGAGAGGGGGGGGGGGGGGGAGGGGCCGCCACACATACGTTAGACAACTACGTATACAGCTTTACAATTACATATACTCATAACATAACACAATAATATATATCACCGCGCAATATATCTAAGCAAAAATATTAATTTTAATAACTATAATACAATATTAATACTGAGCCGCTGAATACATTTTAATATTAATATCTTCCTTAATACGTTCAACTTAATAACTAGGTTTCCACCTTTGATAAAGGTATAACTTACTAGCTATACTTTTCACGTGGACGTTCCCTGAGTCCAATTGTAAAAATTGTTCTCTGAATAAAAGCGAAGAA
>WBZZ01002500.1:0-37500 GCA_019918135.1 Paulinella micropora | reverse complement strand
CACACAGACAGACACACATGTACACACACACACACACACACACACGCTCATACAACACACACACACACACTCACACTCACTCACTCACTCACTCACATGATAACACACACACACACACACACACACACACACACAGACACACACACACACACGCACACACGCACACACACACGCACACGCACACACACACGCACACACACACGCACACACACACACACACACATGCATGTACACACACACACACACACACACACACACATATACACACATACATATACAAATATTTTTAAAAATATTATCGATAGGCCTGATAAAACAAATTATATGTATGTATGTATGTATGTATGTATGTATGTATGTATGTATGTATGTACGTATGTACGTATGTACATATAAATATTTTTAAAAATATTATCGATAGGCCTGATAAAACAAAATGCCATTTTGCCCTAGTGGGATAATCTATTGCCTTTTTGTCCCGATCCGTACAAGGAAAAATGGCATTTGGTTATCCACATCCACAACTAGTGTAATTACAGTCGGTGGTGCCACCAACGGTGTTATATGTATTTTTGCTGTCACCGGTGCCACCTGTGCAAAAAGGCAATAGTGAGGGCGATTTTGGCAATGCCGAAATGTCCACTGATGTTGTCTGTTTCGGCCGTATCACGTCGGGTGGCGTAGGGTGGCAGGAAACACCTGATTTTCCAGGTGGCAGGATTCTGTGTTTTTTTCGCAGCCAAACTTTGCGGCTTTCCCCTGCATTCGATCGTGGTCCTTTCAAGTAGGGAAAAGTGACATTCGACTGTTCAGGCCACGCGCTATCAGAATCTACAATAAAAAATTTTGTGGTGGGCGGTGGCACAGGACACGTCCCACAAGCGCGAGTCTCCTTATTTTTAGTATTAATACCCACCACAAATTTTTTTTGATGAAAAAAGTTGGCTGCCGACTTAGCGTGCGGCTAACTGCTCGACGAGGGCAGACTGAGCAAAACTGCTGCACTTCACGTGAGCGGTGATGCAAAGTCCTCTGTATCCTCACGTGCCTTAGCGATGCATAGGTAGACAGAGCAAAACTGCGGCACTTCACGTGGGCAGTGATGCAAAGTCCTCCGTAACATCGCGTCACTTATGCTGGCTATGTGCAGGATCTGCTACCACCCCCCCCCCCTACCCTAGCTACCCCGATAACGGATACCTCCCCCCCTACCCTGGCTACACCTGTTACACCCCGGTGTCGCGTAACGGTCGTGGTTCGAAACCTGCCTTGACCAGAGAGAGGTAGTCTATAAGTGTTAGGAGCCTCGTTCGAGCCACCCAAAAAAGATGCAGTGGTGCCACCCATGGTCGCGTAACGGTAGTGGTTCGAAACCGGCCTTGACCAGAGAGTGGTACTCTATAAGTGTTAGGGGCCGCGTTCGAGCCACCTGAAAAAAAAAGTCAGGGGAGCCACCCACCTACTACCCTAATGACCAAACCAGTGTACACTTGTCTGGTCACTGGGGTGGTAGGTGGGTGGCCCCCCCCCCTTCTGCTCCTCCCGCCTGTTTTTTGTGGGTGGTTCGGATTTGCCCTTGACCATAGATAGCACTCTATAGATACCTGTCGGGCACGTTCGAACCACTGTTTTTTTCTCTTGAAATTTCCCTGGAAAATGAGTGGTTCGGATTTGGCCTTGACCATAGATAGCACTCTATAGATACCTGTCGGGCACGTTCGAGCCACCGATTTTTTTCACGGAAAACTTCCCGGGAAAATGAGTGGTTCGAATCTGGCCTTACCTGGAAAGTACAGGCTATAGGTACCTGGTAGGCGCGTTCGAGCCACACCCCCAAAAAAGACGCAGAAGTGGCACAGGAAGGGCAGGGGAGTGCAAGGGCAAGGGCAGAGGAGGGGGGAGGCCCACCACCTACCACCCCAGTGATCAGCCAAGTGCACCAGTGCGGCACTGGTTTGGTCACCGGGGTAGTAGGCGGGTGGCTCTCCCCCCCCCCCCCCTGTTCCCTCCCGCCTGTTTTTTTTTTAGTGGGGTGGTTCGGATTTGGCCTGGACCATAGATAGCACTCTATAGATACCTGTCGGGCGCGTTCGAGCCACTGTTTTTTTTCCACGGAAAATTTCCCGGGAAAACGAGTGGTTCGGATCCGTCCTTACCTAGAAAGTACAGACTATAGATCCCTGGCGGGCACGTTCGTGCCACCGATTTTGGCGCGCATTTGCGTGGTTCGAATCCGATGCGACAGTGGCGGGTGGTGGCACCGGAGAGTGGTTCGTTTTCGACCTTGACCAGCAAGTATACACTAATAGATGAGTTGGGTGGCGCAGAGGTCAAAAACGAACTACCGGTGCACTTGGCTACCCGCGCGCTTTTGAATCGGGTGGTTCGTTTTTGACCTTGACCAGCAAGTATACACTAATAGATGAGTTGGTTGGCGCAGAGGTCAAAAACGAACCACCGCAATGTGTAGGGGTGGGCGCACTTGGCTGCCCGCCGGAGTCTGGCTCTGCGCTGATTTTTTCTTTTTGGCTTTATTATTATTAAAGCGTGGTGCAAGTGTGGTCGACAATGCTAGCTGTTTGTCCTACCTGTGGCGCCTGCTTTTTCGAAGGGCAACTGTACTGGTCGGGGACCGGGCAAAGAGGCGACCCCGAGACCTGGCCTCGCTCGTCTGCAGACCCTATGGCGACGGCGCCTGCATCAACCCCGCGCGAGACGTCCCCGGAGGAGACACTTGGGCGGAGCGGATGCGCTTCGTGGACAATTTCCTGGACGAGATGTTGTAAAATAATTAAAAAAACTTTTTCTCGTAGTCTACTAAACTAGCAAGGAATGGAAGTAGCCATGTCCTACAAGCGCCGTCGTCTGGACGGTGCGACCGACGACTTTGTGCTACCGGTTGACGGGCAGAGCGGCGACGTCCTTGTTTCGGACTGTGACGGGGGCGTGAGATGGGCAGCGGGTGGAATGGCAGCGAACGACGCGGTAGCGCTTAATACTGCTCACAGACTGACTACTTCCGGGAACCCGCACTTGGTTGATCTAGCCGATCTGATCACCTTGACACTGGACACTGAAGCGAAAACTAGCCAGCCGGCAGGGATGACTGCTAACAGCTCCGCTGGCTTTGTGGCCTCGGCCTCTAGCAATTCTGCGCAAGCCTACCTAGCTTTGACAGCGACTTCTCGACCTTGTGGGGCACCACTGCGCCGACAGCTACAGCGGCAACAACTACACTGCCATGATCGAGACGATGGTAGATAATCTCCCTGTAGCGGCGCGTGGCTCCAGCTCGATCTACCGAGCACGCCAAGGTCACTGCTTACCACTTCACGTCCGCGGGCGCTATTACGCGCCCAGGGACTGGGTAGTCGCGTATAGCGCGGACGGCAGCCGGTGGTTCACTTGGGACAGCCAGACTGCCCAGACCTTTGTCGGCGACAGCCTGCGCACGTTCACGCCTGCGACCGCGGCCGATTACGCCAGGTACCTGCGCGTAATCTGCACTAAAAACAACGGGGCGGGGTTTGGTACATGCGGAGCCTGGCCTTCGACTACCAGCTGTACAATGCCGGCTGCATCGAGAACACCAGTTACCCTACCAAGGCCTCGCAGCTAGCGCCCAAGGCGTACGTCGACCACCAGGTGGCAGGAGCGGTGAAGTTCCCGTCAGTCATGCCTACCCAAAACGACTGTGTCGTGACCATGGACCCAGACGGCTCGATCTTTGCGGTCAAGGACAGGACGCTCAAGCAGCCGTCTTTGGCTCCTAGCGGTAATGGCGCGATCGTGCTCATGGACACCGACTTTACGGTCACGACGATCCCAGACACTCTCGCGAGGCTGCCTAACCCCTGCCCGCCTCGACCGCGCAGCTGGTGACGGTCGATCCAGACGGCGTGCTAGGCCTGAGCAGCCAAGTAAGCTCGTCGACGCTCACGCTGGCAGGGGCTGGCGGCAACAGTACGCTTTCCGCGCCTGCCACTGGCTCCGTCGCGCTCAAGCTGCCTGTGGCCCTGCCCAGCGCAGGCACCAAGCAGTTCGTCACGCTCGACAGCGCGGGCCAGTTCGCTACTGGTGCCATTGGCTTCCAAGGGGGAGACAGTGTAGCAATCGGGACTTTAGCGGGCGACGGACAGCAACCATTCGCCGTCGCAATAGGCACTCAGGCAGGCGCGAGTGGACAGGGCCAGTTTGGAACTGCCGTTGGCTACAGGGCGGGATACTCTGGCCAGTCAGATCTCGCCGTCGCGATCGGTGCCTACTCCACGGAGAGCACACAAGGCAATTCCTCAGTCTCTGTCGGTCCCTATACTAGCACGCTCGGCGTACGGTCGGTTGGGATCGGCAGTACGGCTATCACGAATGCTGCCGCTCAGGAATCGGTTGCAATAGGCTACAGAGCAAAAGCAGCGACATCCCGCTCGATCGTGCTGAACGCCACGGGCGCTGAATTAGTGTCCGCTAGCACCGATGCTGCTTATATCAAGCCGTTGAGGTCGGGCGTCGATTCTACTACCAGCGAGAAGGCGACACAGTGGAACAGCACGACCGGCGAACTCACCGCCTCTAAATTTACACTCCCGCTTTCGCTGCCAGGCAGCACGTCGCTGGTGACGCTCGACTCGGTAGGCCAGCTCGGCACAAGTGGTGCTGGCACGCTGTCGCTCACCGGGGCAGGCGGCACCAGCACGCTTTCCGCTCCTGGCACAGGCTCCAGCGCCATCAAGACTTTCAGTGGTCTGCCGTCCGTGGTATCGCTAGTCACGGTAGATGGCAGCGGCAGCCTGGCACATGCGCAGCCGGTTGGACACAGTCTTTCTTTTACAGACTCTCCGAGCGGCAGCAGAATGCCTAACGGCATGACATCCTCGAGCTGGACGTCGGGCAGTCAAACGTTTGTCGTGAGCGCTAGTGGCTCGTTCAGCACGTCCGTCCCTTATAAAGCGTTTGACAGTAACGGCACTGGTACTTTCTGGTGTACACCATTGAGCGTCTACAACACCTCAACTGGTGCCTACACCAGCAACAAGTTCAAGACAGTGGGAGGCTCGAACGTGAATGGGGAGTGGATCCAGCTCGATTTCGGGGCGGAAGTGCGGCTGACCACGTACTACATCACCACCTCTGTAACTAGATCGCCTGGTAAGTGGGTGATGGCAGTCAGTGACGACGGGAATACTTGGACCACCTGGCAAGCACAGACAACAAGATACACCTTCACCGACGCTACAGAAGCTGCTTTTACGCCTCCTGCGCCCGTGATCTGTCGGTATGCGGTGCTGATAGTAACTGAAAATACTGGCGTTAATAACTACTTCCAGATCAGCGCGCTGAGTTTCGATTACAGCGGGCTTGCTCTCAGAGTTAAGAACCTAGCACTCCCCGCAAACGGGACAGACGGCGCCAACAAGAGCTACGTGGACTCGCATACACACACGTCGCCACTGACGATCGGCACATCTACGATCGCGAGCACGGGGACGGTCGCGCTGAGTCTGCCCAGTGCGCTGCCCGCCAGCACTTCGCTGACGTCGCTGACCTCTGCGGGGCAGCTGAGTGCTTCTGCGCTAAAGGTGCCAGCCTCTCTGCCAGGCAGCACTTTGCTAGTGACACTCGACTCCAGCGGCCAGCTCGCGACAGGGGCTGCTAGCTCGTTGTCGCTCAGTGGGGCGGGCGGCACCAGCACGCTTTCCGCTGCAGCCTCTGGCTCTTCCGCTCTCAAGCTGCCTACCGCCCTGCCGGGAAGCACGTCGATAGTGACACTCGATTCCGGTGGTCAGCTAGCAACAGGGGCTGCTAGCTCGCTATCACTCAGCGGAGCGGGCGGCACCAGCACGCTTTCGGCTCCGGCCTCTGGCTCTTCCGCGCTCAAGCTGCCTATCGCCCTGCCGGGAAGTGCGTCACTACTGACACTCGATTCAGGGGGGCAGCTCGCCACAGGGGCTGCTAGCTCGTTGTCACTCAGTGGGGCGGGAGGCACCAGCACGCTTTCCGCTCCAGCTTCTGGCTCCTCTGCACTCAAGCTACCGACTGCCCTGCCTGGTAGCACTGTGTTAGTGACTCTTGATTCCAGTGGCCAGCTTGCCACCGGGGCGGCCAGCTCGTTGTTGCCGGCCTCCACGCCGGCCCAGACCGCCGTTCTGAGCCTGACTTCTGCGGGGCAGATGGTGACCCAGACCACTTCCACTACGGTCGTGACTTCTGGCTCGGTGACGCTGCCGACCTGGACTTCCATATCGGCCTATACGCCTACCACGGACCCTAACTGGGTGCTCAGCCACTCTTCCGCACAAGCAAGCCAAGAGAGCTGGAGGGTTTTCGATGGCGTCGCCGCCAATGGCTGGACTAGCCTCGGCAACTACAACTCGGACGGGAGTATCAACACGACCAACAACGCCGTTACCAACGTGGGCGGCAGCAACATGTATGGTGAGTACTTTACGCTCCAGCACCAGCGGCGCCGTTACAGAATCACTAGCTTCGTGTTGACCAACGGAGTTACTCTCAGTACCTCAACCAAAAGCTTCACGTTGGCGGGGTCGGACAATGGCAGTACTTGGACACTGGTCTGGTCCGGTAACTTCTCTTTTACCACGACGTCACAGACCCTGAACTCGAGCGCGCCCGCTTCGACCGCGTTCTATTACTACCACCGGTTTATTGTCACTTCGGTACATTCGAGTGACCGCGTCCGTCGTGGGGACCTTTGCGCCCGTCGTTGAGTCCGAGGGCGTGTCGGCCACTGCCACGGGCCTCACGGGCGTGGATTCGATCGCGTGCGGCAAAAACACGCTGAAGTTGCCGACCGCGCTGCCCTCCGCCGGCACGGATCGCGTGCTCCAAATCAACGACCTCGGCGAGTTCGAGCTGGGCACCTGGGACCGGGCCACTGGCTGACTGGCGACACGACCGTCACTGTTAATGCGAATGGCAGGAAGATCCCTGTCGATGGCGTAGTGAGGCTGGCGCCCGTGTACGGCAACATCACCGTAAGCCATGCCAACGGCTTCACGACCTGGCAGAACACGTCTGGCATGACTAGGAAATGGCTGATCACTGCCTCGTTCAAGTTTTTACTTCGGCAGCGCTACCAACAACCCGCCGACCAGTGCGCCATTACGAGCCTGGGTCGAAAGAATGTCAGTGAGACCTGCGTCAAGCACCGCGTATACAGGACAGAAGTAATTTTGAGTGCAGGCGTCCGCCATGCGGCTCTATCAACGGGCAGTACCTTCGACAGCCTGATCTGGTGTGCATAGGAAGTGGCGCGAACGAGTATATTTGGTTCGAAGCTTACGGCGGACACACAAGCGCTGTAACTGGACACTTGATCATTGGGGGACGCTGTTTATGAAAGGGGCAGGTGACATTACCGAGATTCCGGGCTGATTTTTTTTTCTTTCGAGTCTGTATTTTTTAATTAAAAAAGAAATGGACGCGTTGCGACAGGCACTAACCGAGAACGAGAACGAGCTGGCCACGTGCCTAGCCCGCCGCCGGATCCTGGCCGTAGAGCGAGAGAAGTTACAGCTGCAGATCGCGCTCCGTGAAAAGGTCTGTGGTTGCAGGGAGACACGCCTGCAGATCAAGCAGTTGATCCAGCAAGAAGAGGAGGCGGAGGCGGCCGCCGAGTCTGCCGCCCACGCGGCCGTCGAGGCCGAAATGGCACTAGAAGAGACGGTCGTGGACATGCTGCCTGACACCATCAATGGCTAGAAGTCCTGGTCTAGGCCCCATTCCGGCTCCTTGGCCGGCGCCCGTGCGTACTCGCTCACTCTTTTCTCGAAAAAGTTGGTCTTGCCTACCACGCCTAGCTGCTCCATGAAGGGCAAAGGGGCACTTGGCCGCCCCATACAGCTTTTCGCTCAGGCCCAAGTTCTGCAACAGGCCGTCGGCCACGAACTCCACGTACCGCTCCATCAGCGTGGCGTTCAGGCCCAGCAAGGCCACCGGCAGCGACTCGCTGATGAACCTCCGCTCGACCTCGACGCAGCCGCCACGATCTGGAAAATGCGCGACATCTGCAGCTTGTTCGACACGTGGTGCTTGTACAAGTGGCACGCGAACAGGCCGTGCTGCGTCTCGTCCCGCGCAATAAACTCGTTGCTGGTGCACAGGCCCTGCAGCAGGCCCGGGTGCTTTTGTTTCAGCCAAAAGATGGAGGCGAAAGAAGAGGCGAACTGGACAAGTTCCACACAAGCGAACGCCACCAGCCGCTCGGCAAACGAAGACCGGGCCGGGCTGAGCCACTGCAGCGCCCACTTGGCTTTTTGGGCGACGGTCGGGACCTGCGTGATCGCATTGAACAGCTTGTCTTTTTCCTGCTGGTCGCTGATGATCGTGTCGATCAACAGGCTGTAGGTCCGCGAGTGTTCGGCCTCATTAAAGATCTGGTAAGAATAAAAAAGTCTCGCTTCGGAATACTGCACTTCTGCCAAAAAATTGGCGGCCAGGTTCTCTTGGATGATGCCGTCCGAGCTAGCAAAGAAGCCCAGCACCATCTTAATAAAATGCTGCTCGTCCGCACTCAGTTTCTTGAAATCGGCCTGTTCCCTGCTCAGGTCTAGCTCATCTGCTGTCCAGAACGACCGCAGGGAAGCTTCATAGAATGAATACAGGTCCGGGCGCCGTATCGGGAAGAGACAAAATCGCGATGCTTCCGGCACGAGCAGTTTTTCTTCAGTGTCCATAATTCGTTCAGCTGCCTGTTGTCCAGTTTCAGCAAAGCCATCTCTTTTAATACTGTAAAGGGGAAAGAGGATATATTTTTTTTTCTTATGGCGCAAAACAGAAACAAAGACTAACTATGTTGCAAAGACGTAAGACCGAACAGCGGCTGATGCCCTCGTCGCAGGAGTCCATCGCCGTAACCTCACACGAGCTCGCACTCGAGCTCAAGCGCAGCTACAGCGATTTCTCTTGGCAGAGCGTGCCGCAGCTCATTGTTCACGGGGTCAAGCACCTTGCCCTATATACTAATCATACTGGCGAGGAGAAGAAGCAGATCCTCATTTCAGTGCTCGTCGATCTCTGCCCTGACGACAACGTGGACAAGCTCATCCCGCCCGTGGTCGATGTCATCTGGGAGCTCGTGAAGGCCGCCCTCGCTACCAACTGCTGCGAGCTGTGTCCCAAGGTCTGCACCATTAGCTAAGTAGGCATCGGGATCAAGTGCCTGCCCAGCGTCACTGGCGTGCCGTGGTGGATCCTGACCGGGTCGCCGCTCGTGACCATCTGCGCGCGCGCTTTGGCCAGCTTCTCGCGATCCAGGCGGTGCGCCCACAGCACCACGCCCGGTATAACTTGCTCGTTCGAACGCACTTTCTCCAGGGCCATGGTAATCTTGACCAGCAGCACGTCCGCCGCTAATCTAAAGCGCCTCTTCTTGGCCATCTCGACCGACAACTCGTTCTTAACCATCTCGAAAAGTATCTCGCAGGAGAAGTGGCGCTCTGCTTTCTGCCCAAAGTTGAAAAAGCTGTTGGTGCCGGAGACGATAGCTACTACGATCAGGCAGGTCACACTGACCCAGTCGTAGCCGGCCCGGCCCGCTTCACATGACTTGAAGCCGAAATTCCCCACAACAACAGAGCAGATCGCCGGCACGATCGTAGACAGCAAACCAAATAGCAGAAAACGGTTGTAGTAGTAGTAGCCGGCCGAGTTGTTGAGGCGCGCGTGCAGGGCACACTCGTCCACTACGCTGGCAAAATATTGCTCATGCCTCGAAGACCACTTCTCTTCCTCTCGCTTGACGTCGCTGTCGTCCGAGTCATGGTTGTCGCTCGACTGCGACCGCATCGCCAGGATTTTATCCTCGTCCATCTTTACTTTTGGTGGGGAAACTGCAAGATTAAAAAAAAAAATGTGCGATTGCTGGGCCGGCGGCCACTCTATTAGCAACCGGCTTTCGACAGCAGCATCTCCCAGTCCGCCCCGTTCAAGTCCACCTTGTCCCTGGTGTCAGGATTGCACACCTGCAGGTGCAGGTACTTCGTCAGCGTCGGAAACACCACGTACTGGTCGTGCCGGTCCTGCGCCGACGACTGGTAGCCACCCGAACTCGCGAGGAAAGGAATGATCAGGCTGCCCGACTGCACTTTCGTGCCGCGTGAGATCGTGCCCGTGATTGACACCTCCTCGTAGTTGCCGCCCGTCGAGTAGGCCAGACTCTGCATTCCTTGATCTTGATGCCTAGCGAAGTCGGCAGGCCCAGCGCCACGACTTGCGGCAAGAACGGTGGCCTGGCCGAGGTTCAGCGCAAAGAGCTCGTTCTGGGCCGAAGTCGGGAAGCCTAGCACAGCGTGCGCGCTGTCGTCGCCGCTCTTGCTGTAGATATTGAACTCTGCGCCGCAGACAGCGTGAACTGCAGCTTGAGCTTGGTGTCGAGATAAACACTCCGATCGACTGTCCTACCTGTACAAAGCCCTCGTTGATCAAGAGCGACTGCAGTGTGTCGGCCAACGTCTCGCCAGTGTAGTTTTGTGACGGGATCGTGATGGTCACATCGCCCGTGGCCGTCGAGTTTAAGTACAGCTTGTTGTTCTTGGAATTGATGTTGTACGTCGCGTTCGGGATCGTGGCCCAGATGAGCTTGTACTTCCCTTGGATCGCTTCCGACAGCGACAGCCGGAACTCGGCCGAATCGCCCGAGCCTTGCACCCGGTCGCGGTCCTTGCTGCGGACCAGGATGTTCATCTCCGAAATGTTGCGCAGGCCGCTCATTTCGCAGAAAAAAAAATTAAATGTTGTCACTAGTGTAGTGCAAGAGGAAAAAAATATGCTGACGCTCAGCGGCAACAAGCGCCTGCGCCTGGAGATGTGTCGAGACCAAACCGCTCCTAGCATGGTCACGCTTTGGCGAACACAAGGTCGCGGAGTCTACCCGCTAGTGCAGGAACTTCCTTACACGGCACTGAACTCGCGCAAGTTCGCGACATCTGGCTCCGTGACCACTGCCGCCGGCCTGTTGTCGCTCAGCGGCGAAGCACAGGCCGAGACGCTCAGGCGCTGCAAGTACCGCGCGGGGCAAGGGCTCGTCTGCCGCTTCACGGCGCTGTTCCCCGCCACGGCCAACGTGGCTAATTCGGCCATGGCCGGCCTAGGCGACGACAACAACGGCTTCTTTTTTGTGCAGGACCAGACGCGGACCAACAGGCTGCGGATCTTGCACCGCAATGCGACCGTCGACACTTACGTCGACCAGAAAGACTGGAACCTGAACAACTGCCTGGGCGGCGACGACGTCATGGACCGCAAGGACTGGGCCAAGGGCAACATCTTTCAGATCCAGATGCAGTACCTAGGGTTTGGGGCCGTCACGTTCTCGGTCGAGAGGCAGTCGGACGGGGTGCTTGTCCCAGTGCACCGGATCCAGTACGCGGGCGCCAACACGACGCCTTCGCTCTCCAACGCCAGCTTGCCGTTCAGGCTCAAGACGACTGGTGCGGGCGGCCTGGTGCGCACTGCCAGCGTCGGCGTCCTGGTCGAGGGTCCCGTGAGGCAGCTGGGCATTAATTTTGCGCGCACCAACGTGCAGACGATTGGCACGACCGAACAGAACGTGTTGGTGATCCGCAACAAGAGCTTGATCGGTGCGCTCCCTAACAACGACCTGCTGTTCCCGATCCTGCTGACCGCTACGGCCGTGTCTGGCACCAAGCCCGTGATCATCCGAGTGCTCACGCAAGCCACGTTCGGCAGCGCGCCGACCTACGCGAACCACGACACGGCCTCAAATACCGAATACTCCGCTTCGCTGGTCACTGTGTCTACTGGCAACGCGGCGGCCGCGTGCGTTGTGTCGGCCAGTGGCTCGGCGTCTGCCAGCCTGGACCTGAGCAGGCTCAATATCGCTATCGGGCCGGGAGAAGTACTATGTATTGCGGCTAGCACTACTTCCGGGTCGGCGGACGTGCACATGAGCTTGTCCTGGTACGAGGACGTATGAAAAAAAAGAAAGTTCATCTTGTAATTAAAACAAACAGAGGAGGGAGGGAAGCAAAATGAAAAAAGTAGTGTCAATCGATCCGGGGCTAAGAAATCTTGGAGTGGTAGTGCTCGAGAAAAATAACAGCACCAACGCCATCGCAGTCACTTATGCCAGCGTGCTGAGCATCGCCAGACAGGACGACACTGACAGTTTCAAGACCAAGTCCCTGTCAGCGTGCCTGCATGCAATCGACGAAGTCCACAACGCCGATGTGTGCGTGGTCGAGGACCAAAATTTTGGGAGAGCGAACACAAACCCCGACAACCTCTTGATTCAAGCGGCAGCCGGCGCAACGATGCTGGCACTCGGCGCCAAGGAGCTACTCTACTATCAGAGCTCGTTCAAGTTCAGCTGCTTTTTCTCGCTTACGCCGACTATATCCGGTCGAGTTAAAGGGAAATACAAAGTTCAGTCTAAAGTATTGGCACAAAACCTCGTAGAAAGTTTTAATGTAACTGGCGAGACTAGATGCCTCACAGAGTCAGATCACTTGAGTGACGCCTTTGGTCTTGCCTTCTGTGCGCTGGTCAGAGGGACCGCACGAGGGCAGGGCGGCCAGCAGGCAGTGCGTCGCTCTGAGCCTGTGCCGATCCCTGTTGGGGTGCAGACGCAGAAGAAGCAGGAGCAGGAGCAGCCGCCTTGTGTTGGTTCCATTTCGAGCTGATGTACGCCATGCGTTCTTTATGAGCCATCGCCTTGACTTCGGGCGTGGCCATCTGCTCCTTGAAAAAGGTGTTGTACGCGGACGGCGCGCGGGGCTTGCGCTCGGGCTTGGCGGGAGCAGCAGCGGCGGTAGCTTGTCCACAAGTCGTGCAGTTGGAAGACATCTTTAGTTTGCTCTTGTCCTTTGTTATAATAGGGCATCAAGAAGATTCTTTTTTTCCCTCTGATTAAAAACCTTAAACGTCTGGGACGGCCGGTGCCACCACTCCCTCGTCCGGACACCTCACTGGGAAGTACAGGATAATAACACACCCGGCCACCCCGATCACTAAGACTGCGATGATTGCCACCACGAACAGGTCCATTTTTACTCACGCTCTTTAATGTAAATACATGGCCTAAGAATCTTTAAACCGAGGCCACCTCCAGGCTTCCGTTACTTTCGTGAAGGTACTTGAAGTACGCCGAATAGATGGTAATGTCGTACAACCCATCAATGACGCCTCGTCTGCCCGACGTGGTGGCGCTGACAATCATCTCTTCTTGGGCATTGTAAGTAGCAGCGGATGTGTCTGGCGCCTGCTGGAACTTCAGCTTCAGCTGATGGAAGTCGCCGCGGGACCAGAGCACGGGCTGGTCGTTCAGGTCCGTGATGGACGCGGTGTACTCCATCGCCGCACTGACCTCCCAGTCGACCGTGTTGGTCGCGCCAGCTCGAGTGTTACTAAACTTGATCTTGACCCCGCACGCGCGCAGCCAGCTCGAGCTAGCCAGCAAGGTGTTGAGGTTCGTTAGTGCGGCGGTGGCGGGCGACGTGTAGCGCCGGTCGGTAATTCTGGCAAAGGTGAGGTCAGAGTCGATGTCGAGGACGGCCACCGTCACGCCCTTGAAGTCCACGGTCAGGCGGTTGGTGTCGTTCAGGGCAAACACTGCACTGCAGGTTGGCGTACCAGGCCCACGTACTTGTACGTGACGGTCGCGGCACGCGGCGCGGGGCCGGCGTTGATCACCAGGCCGCTCGCGGTTGCCGACAAAGGTCTTGTAGCCGTCCATCACACCATCCAACATGGCCTTGGGTCGTTGGAAAACGGGATCAGGTACACGCCGTTGGACTTCAGGTAGGAGCTGCGCACTAGCTGGCCCATCGTCTCCTCACGGAAAAAGCGCTCGTCGATCGGGGTACCTTCGCCCATCTGCGATCTGCCGTGCACATCTAAGACACACAGATGCAACATAGTCACACTCACACGTGCGCATATGCTTGCCTACCAATCAATCGTCGTCGCCAACAGTCGTAGGTCATCAAACTCCCTGGGTGTCGTACGTGTACTGCGGGTAGTAGGTAGTAGTGTCCGTGCCAAGGTAGCTGTACGAAGTCTGGTCGCCTGATTTGCGGATGAAGACAAAAAGCGCGCCGGAGTGGTGGGAAAATTGGTCCAGGTCGATCGCTACTCGGTCGGATGCCTTGATGCGCTGGCCGTAGGCCGTGTACTGCACAAAGTCGATGTATTTCTGCTCGGCGACCTTGCCCATCTTCTGTGGGCTCCTGCCCAGGCGCATCCCGTTAGGCAGCTGCGTGCAGCCCGTAATGAAGCGGATCTCGTTCAAGCTGGCAGTGCAAGGCACGGCGGGCGCGGACTGGCCGTTGACTGCCGACTGGGCCGCCACAAAGATGGAACCGCGCGGGTAGAACCTGATTTCGAGGTCACCACGCAGCGTGCTCAGGTCCAAGTCCATGCCATTCAGCCAGGTGTGCACAAGGGGCAAGTAAAAGTACTGCTCGGCGTTGTTCTCCCATTGGCGGCCGCTGATCTTGCCTGTCTTGGGGTCCATGTTGACCATGTCGGCGATCTGGTCGATGGTCTCTTGCGGCAGCGTGTTGAGCACCAAGTGCATCATGTCGCCGTGGTACCGCGCGATTTCAGTGCCCGTCAGGCGGTCGAGGTACTCGATCCTTTCGAACCACATGGCGGTAGGCAAGACTCGCGAGTCGGTCGGCTGGCTGCCGCTGGTCGTGAACGTGACCTTGAAACGCAACGTCGCGTCATAGATCGCACCGGCCTGGTTGTTTTCCAAGATAAAGCTGAAGAACGCGGTGTTGCTCAGCGCCGTGGTCGCGGCGGGGGGGCCCATCACGGTTTGTGTCCAGCAAGGGCGAGCATTGATCGCGCGGGCGTGCTCGGGATCAATCAAGATCTCCTGGCCGTTGCGCGCCCTCTTGCCGGTGGCGACTTTTTGCTGCTTGCTAGCAGGGGGCACGACGACGGTGGCGGAAGACATCGTCGTTAGCAGTATAATATTAAGCACAAAGAAGATTTTTTTTTATTTTTTCAGGATCATGACGGCCCCGATGGCCGCGGCACCGACCGCCAAAGGCAGCGCCATGGACTTGAGGCCGCCCTCGGCGTTGTCACCCAGCTGCTTGGTGGTGTCCATCGCTTCTTTCGGGATGTTGGTCACCTTGTCGATCTGCTTGCCGAAAAAGCCCGTGATGCCCTTAAGAGTGCTGCCAAACTGCCGCAGCCTTCGCGGCCCGCTCCCTTCTCTCCGCCTTTCTGCGCCCTACGCGCTGTTCGGTGGCGGCGCGGGCGTCCTTGCGGGCGGCCTTCTTGGCCGTGTGCCGCTCGTGCCTTTCTCGCGTGCGCTTGCTCTTTCTTATTTAAACTTGATAAGTCACGAAAATTAATTTTTTTTTATTTAAAAGACAATGACTTGGCAGATGCGTTCCATGACTTGCGCAATTTGTCCCAGGAACTGAGCGTCCTTGGCCAGACTTTGTTTGGCCAGAAATCTTTGCTGCAGCTGTTGCAGGGCGGGAGTCGGAGCACGAGTCTTGGCGGCCAGCTCAAACCAGATGCCAGCTTCGCTCTGGACGTACGCGGCGAGCTTGCCGTCCTTGTAGGCAGGCAAAAAGAACTTTTCAACGGTCGCAACTTGCTGCTCAAGACCTAAGTTCCACTGCATCCGCAGGTCCTTGCTCTCGCCTGCAGACAGCAGCCCCCAGTTGTCCAGCACAGTCTCCAGGTCCGCAAAGAGCTTCTGCAGCGCTTGGCGCTTGGTAAGGCCGCCGGAGGATGTCATCGAGCGTCACGTAGTGTGTGGGCAGCGGCTTGTCGAGGTCGCACGAGATTGATGGGCGCAAGAGCCGCTTGCAACAGGTGACCACGATGATAGCGGTTGTGATGATCAAAGCCCAGGCCAGCAGAGCTTCTTCTTCCACTGGCATTGTTCACTCTAGACTAGCTACACAAGATTCTTTTTTTGTTTAGAAGCGGTAGTGTCCTTGGGCCGCGGGGTTCAGGTAGCCCTCGTAGAAGTACTGACTAAACACCTCCGACAGTGCGCCAATCAAAAACAGCTGTTTGGCAGCGTCTCCGTCGCTTACTAGCCCAAACTGGCCGCTGCCCATGAGCTTGGGCAGCATAGCAAACAGCATGCCTCCACCAACCACGTGCACGGCGAGGGATGGGTAAGCGGCTAGCCTGCCTTCTTTCGTGCGGTTCAGCACGCGCGACTGGATTAAATCGATGGCGGTGGCAGTCAAGAAAGCCACTACCGCTAGCCCCTTGCTCTTTTCGACGACGACCCCGCCCAAGCCAGGGATGGCCGAGAGGCTGAAATAAGTGTTGCCGGGGATCACGACCGGGGCGGCCACGTAGGCAAAAGCGGCCGCCGTGCCGGACCGAGCAAAGTTTTCAAGAGAAAACAGGTCGCTCACGAACTCTGACATTTTCTTTTCAGAGAGATGTTTAATTGGCGCACAACAAAATAATATTTTTTTTATTAATCTACTTCTTCTTTTCTTCTACTGGCGCGGGTGCGTCCAGATTGGTAGCATGGCTATCTGGCTGTGTTGCAAACATCATGTTCCTGGCATGAGTGATGGCGGCCGTTTGCGCAGTCAGCAGAGCTAGTTCAGTCATAGGGTCCAGACGCTGCAGCCCGATGCCCGCGCGCAGCTTGGCCCGCTCGAGAAAGAAGCACCACCGGTCATTGGCAAAGCAGGCCTCGGTCGTGCCCGAGATTTGGTAACGCGACCGGTTCGCCACCAAGTTTTCGAGGCACACTAGGCCTTGCTTGAGCACGGCGTCCGCTAGCTCGCCTGACAGTTCGCCTTCCAGCACTTCCTCGACTTCGTCCAACAACAGCGGCAGCTTCTGCCTGGGTAGCCTGCGCAGAGCTTTTGGGTCACAGTTGATGTGCGCCTTTTTGAGCTTGGGCCCAATCAGGGCACTGCGGCCGTAAGCGCACAAGAGCCTGTAGTTCGGGTCATCGCGTAGCACAGGGTCTCCCGGCTCTGTTGACGACGACGGAGCGGCCAAGCGCCGTGCCAGGCTCGCTTGAGAAGGAGCGGCCGTCCTGCGCCGCTTGGCCGCTGGCTGCTTGACTTCGGCGACCGGCGGCGGAGGAGGAAGAAGAGGTTCAACAGTGGGCGGCTCGAGGTTAGCAAACGGATCGGTCATCTAGGATCCCTTTCTTTGCTTTTATGGCCGCAAGATTAAAATTTTTCTTTATCCGATGAGCCTGGCGTCTCCGGCCTTGTGGATGGAGGTCCAGCCGCGCACAGAGCCGTTCTGGCGGTCGAGGGCCGATACCGCGGGGATAGCCGCCCACTGTTGGTCTCTGAGCTTGGCCGCCTGGTACTGTTCCACAAACGCCGAAACTTGCATGCACCCCTCCCAGTTGTTCCCGTACGTACGCCTGATTTCCGTTAACCATGGTAGCATCCTGCCGTTGTTTTCTCCCCAGTCGGCAGGCGCTTCGCCGCCTTCGGCGCAGTTCTTTGTACGAAAATCCTTTCCGTACACGCCCTCGATCTCCGCCGGTGTGCCGACGAGCAAAACAGCTCCTTTGTACCAAGGCGCCAGCGAGTTCTGCGACAGGCGCTGGGCCACCTTCTGCATGTTCTCGAGGGTCTTGCCCTCTTCGCCGCCGATGTTTTGCACTCCCTTTAGGGCCGAGTAGATGATCGAGCTGGTAGCGAGCGAGTCGGTCTGGATGACCGGCCGGGTCTCGGTACCATGCTCGACCTGGTTGGCCTGGGCGGCGGCAGTCTTTTCTTCGCCGGTGTTGACTAGCGGCACGGTAGGGCCTCGGTTGCTCATGGTCGTATATAAAAATCACCCGACAAGAAAAAAAATTTTAATTATTTGCCGCCGCCAATCAGCTGCTGTTCGCAGCGGGCGGCCTGTTCAGGTGTCACTTCCAGCAAAATGGTGGCATCGGCAATGGCCGGCTGCTTGAACACTTTCTCGATGGGTGCTTCGGCCACCGTAGTCTACAGAACCTCAATCGCTTTTTTCTCGGCGTCCTCGCGTTCCTTGCGCTTTTTCGAGGCGACGCGCGACTGTGTCGCGTTGACTTTGCCCAAGGCCAGGGCCAAGGTCGGGTCGAAGAAGGCCAGGTGCTGCATTTTTTATCACTGTGTGATCAGTTGAGTATCAACTTTTGGTTTTTTGTTTTTTAGCTTGAGCCTGCTCTTTTTGCCGCTATCTTTTACGCGCGTGGCCTTCCCTTCCTCGATAGCCTTCACGGTATTCGTGTTATTTGACGACGCCTGTGTGGAACCGGCGTTTTCTAGACTACGTCTTGTACCTGCCTTAGCTGCCTTGAGAGCCCCGACGCGGTCGGGCACAGCCGTCACGCCCGCGGTCCTCATGATCAGCGCCAGGTTCTTTCCGAAGACTTCCAGGTTCTGGTTACTGCCCATCTTCGAGAGGAGACTATACCGCTTTGTTAGCTGTGCGTGAAGTGCATCCTTCCTGTCCGGGTGTTTGAGATATTCCTGGACGTAAGGGGCAACGACCATCTGCGCGACAACAGGGACGTCCTGTGGCGGTGCAGTTGTAATAAACTGGTGTAGCAGCTTGTAATTGAGACCGTGGTCGCTAGCCAACACGAGTTGGTTGCTGTTTTGGGCGGAGGAAGAAGGTGCAGTCTTGTCCTCCAGCTTGTCGTAGAGAAGCAAGGCCGCCTTGTTCTTCTCTTCTTCGGTGCCTGCCTTCTTGTACTCGACGAGCATCCTGGCAGGGTACCCGATGAGTTTATTGACCTCGTCGACAAACGCTTTTCCTTTGGGCGTAGCAGATGCGTCTGTGTGCAGTAGCTGCGTGTTCATGCCCGCGACGGCCTCCTTTGGCGTGGCAGCAGCCTTCATCGCTTGGCTGACGTAGTCCTTAGCCAGCGCGCTGACCTGGTCGATGTTACTGGTATTGTTGATGCTGGCCACAGGGACGCTGACAAGCGCCTGTGATTGTAGAGGCGGAACAGTAGTTTTTGCGTCCGGCTCCGATACCATCGGGCTGTCCCCGTCACCTTCTTTCTCTTCTTCTTTCTCTTCTTCCTCGGCGGGCGGCCAGCCGTCGTCCATGTTAAGGCTGCCGTCGTCGACTTCGTCGCCCGGGTTTTCGAAGTCGTTGGCTCTCGTCCGCTTCAGCTGTTTCAGAATAGCCCGGAGCTGCTCACGCACGTTCTCCGCGAGATAACCGTCTTTGCCGCTCAGCTTGCGAGCTACTTGTTGCGCGACGCTGGTAAACCCGTCCTCTAGCTCGACCGCGTTCTTGAGGCAGAAATTTGCGAGGCCGGCCACGTACGTCTCGGCCGCCGCCGTCAAGTCGTAGTATTCGTCCTCCTTTGTGAGCTTGTCGATGGTCTCCATCATTTTCTCCATCTCGAACCGGGCAAACTTGCGGCGGGTGTCCGGGGCCGAGCTACTGCTGCTGCTGCTGCTGCTGGCGCCGCTTGGAGGTGCCGCAGTAGTGCTGCTTTCTATCGCCAGGGTATCGACGCTTCCGTTTGGCGCCGCGGTCAAGGTAAACGCGATGTCTGCAATTTGCGACGCGGCATGGCCCTTCTGTCCCCCCTTCCACATCTGAATGAAGTCCTTGATAGTGTTTTCGAGGGCCTCGACCTGCCTGACAGCAGACTGCTGGCTGCCGATGTACAGCTTGGCAGCCTCTGCGTTCTGTCGCGCCTGTTGGACGTTGTGCTGGTCGGTCGCCTGGCCTTGTGTTAACAGGGCCTGGCACTGGATACCACCTATCCGCGCCTGCGCCCCGAGGACCGCGCTCTGTTTCTCGCCCGCGACCTTAGCGCTAGTCTCGGCCGCCCCGATGGCCAGCTGGCTGTTTGCGCTGTTCTGGATCCGGCCGACTTGGACCTGTGCCTCGTTGTTGGCAGCGGCTGTGTCGGTCAGCAGCGAGGCGTCTTTCTTGGCACCCGTGATTGCCAGTGTCTTTTTCTTGCCTTGTTCAATCCGGTTGGCGGTGACCTCTCCGCCTGCCGTTATCTGTGCCATGTTCTGTTGGTAGTACGAGATCTGCCTTCCGATGTCGTTCAGCTGTTTTACGGATGTTTCTATTTGTGCGCTCAGCTGGGCAGAAGTCTTGGCTTCTTGTGCGGCGCTCGCGACCTCGAGGTTTTTCTCCGCTGTCAGTTTCGTTGCCTCCAGCCTCAGCGTCTCGAGCTTCATTTTTTGCTCGTGTTCCTTCTGCTTCAGGTCTTCGAGTGCAGCCTGTTTTTGGTGTTCAAACTTTGCAAGGTCTATCTTTCTCGGTTCTTCGTTGTTTTGTTTCCGCTGGTTTAGCTCCTTTTTCTCGAATTCCAGACGTTTGTATTCAGCCTGGATTTTGGCGGCCCGGGGCTTCTCGGCCGACTTGGGCGGGACCGCCTGCAGCTGGTTTCCCTCGTGCGCCTCCGGTTCCGGCTCTTTTGTGTCCGCTGCTGGAATGTCCTCGTCGTCGTTCTCCGGCAACTGCAATGCCTCGGCGCCCTCGAATTCGTCCTTTTCCTTGGCAGGTCCTTTAGGTTCCTGTGTCGTGCCAGGCTTGGCGCCACTGCCACCATCACCTCCTTTGTCGACAGGCTTGGCGCCGCCGTCGCCTCCCCCTTTGTCAACAGGAGCACTGGGCTTGAGCTCGCGCTTGGCATCGACCAGGCCGGTCATGTAATCGAGATTGACATGGCGCATGAGGGCCTTGGCCCTGGCCAGATTTCCGAAAATGCCGCCATTGTTGCCTTGCTGCTTGACAGGCAGAGGCCGGTAGTCAAAGAATTTGCCATTGGGCCGGCCCGTCCAGCTACCGGCCGCCTTGCCGTCGCCACTGACATAGCGCATTCTTTTTGAAAATCCAGGACAAGAAAAAAAAAGTTTTTTTTATAGTGACTTTGCGATTTGTTGTACTAGTTTCTCGTACTGTGCTATCTGTTTGCGCTTCCGCTTGGCCGCTGACCGCAGCTCTTGGATTCTGGCGGGCATTGCTGGTAAATGCACGCCTAGTCGGCCGCGTCGTCATCGAGCGCGGCCAGCGCGGTCGACAGCTGTGGGTTTACGTGTTTCATGATGTGGCGAGTGCGGGCCGCCATCTCGGCCGACCCACCGCCCGCGTAACCCGTCGTCTTCTTTTTGTAGGGCATGGGCGCCTTGTTGGTGAACGCGGCACCGGCGTGCTTTGTTTTCCAGGACTGCTTGGGCATCGTGCTTGCTGTTGTAAAAACACTGCCGCGAAAATAAAAAAATTATCCTGCTCACAATCTCTACTAGGGAAAAAAATGCAGCAGCAAGAAGGCCCGATCGAACGGCTGCAGGAGCCAGAGCAACAGCTCGGCGAGAAGACGATCGAGGAGAAGATACTTGAATATGTCGACAAGCAGAAAGACAAAGGCAAGAAGAAGAAGAAGAAAGAGCAGCAGCCGGCAGAGCAGCTGCAGCCGACCGAGTTCAAGCGGAACATCGAAGTCTTCTACCCGCGCGAGAGGGGGCAGGACAGCTGTTCGTTTTAGTTGGAAAATCGGAGCGCAGCAAGACCCATTTCCTGAAATGGCTCTTGTACAGCCTGTGTGCACGCAAGAAAGACCCTTTCCAGTACGGCCTGATCATGGTTCGCACCAAGTTCAAGAACAGTTTTTCTTTTCATTTTGCGAGCGAGCAGCACTGTAAGATCTACGAAGGGTTCAGGATGGACATCTTGCAGAACTACGTCGAAAATCTCAAGCGCAGATACCTCGAGAACAAGTGCCTGGAGCAGTCGTTCATTGTTTTTGACGACCTGGTTGGCATCATCGACTCGACCGACCGCTGGATGCAGAACTTCTTCGGAACATATCGACATTATGTAAAGTCATTCTGGCGTCGCTTGCCTTGTAAAAGAGTGCATGTGTTTGTCTGTCAGAATATCACGATCTTCATTGCGGTGCAGTACCTACGGCGCAACTCGTGACCGTCACTCTTTCTGCCTCTACATGCACATGCGATAGCTGTGAGTATTATGCGCGAACAGACGTCGCATTGCATCATTTTCAACTCAAAAGTACAGCGCACACTTAACAATTTGTGGGAGAATTTCGGACAGCTTTTCCCAAAAAAAGAGTTCTTTGCGCACTTGGCCCAAGCGACGGACGAGCGCCACGTCGGAACACGGCACGCGGCGATGGTGTACCACGAGCACATCGACCGGTTAGAGTACAATTACAAGTCCTGGCTCGCTCCAGCTTCGTTACCCGATGGTGAGGTGATCTTGCGTGGGTCTGACCCACCGAAGCTTCCGAGCCGAGCGGACGTCCAGAAGCAGGAACGCCTGAAACAGCTGGCGTACCGCGCGCCAAGCTGGCTGCCGACTTCGCTCAAGGGGATGTCGCGCCAAGAGCGAGAAGTGATGCAAAGAATGTTATTCTACGGCGACCGTGCGAGACAGCGCCTGAAAAAGGACGGGAAGACCATGGCCCAGCAAGACAAAGAGATCCTCAAGCGGCTGGACCGACAAACCAGAGACGCCGAGAAGCTGGCAGCAGAGCGGTTTGCGCAGCAGAACCAGCCACCGCCCGCGCCGTTCAAGAACAATTTCGCGTACACCAACGCCGGCACAACTGTCAGGCCGCTCGCGCCCGTCATAGGTGGCGGGCCGCCCGCCGACGGTTACGACAGCTCTTAAAAAAAACAAAAGTTCTGGCCCTTATACGTATATCAGAGGCCAGAAAATGCTACTGGCCGCGTTACCAGCTGATCTCCTGGTAGAAGTGCTGTCTTACCTCCGAGTCGGAGAGGTCGCGCACACGATCCGTTACCTTAAAATACACACGGACCGGTTTGCGCGCGGCCGATGGAAACGGCGCAAAGTGCAGAACGGAGAGCTGGCCGGTTTGCACAAGTTCCTGAACACCACCTTCAACTTCAACGCCAAGTCGCTGCCGCGCCTCATCAGCGACGTGGTACGCAAGAGCGCGCACACCTGCTTCGACTGCTGCCAGAGAAAAACTCTCGAAGGCTACTGCAACTACTGCTTCGTGTATCACAACCGCCACCGTCTGATCACGCCCTTTGCCGCCTGTCGACGCATGGGGCGGACGTCTTTCCCTGTGCCCAAGACCACCCGCGAACCAGTCATAGCCGTGGCCTATATACCGGCTTACCGCTTCCGGCAAGCATACGAGGACGCGGGCTGGCCGGTGGTGGAAGCTGGCAAGTGGACAACTTACCTGTGGCTGGCAGGAGCCGAAGAGACAGCGGCCCGTTTTCTGCCTCGTTTTAACAAGGCACTGTACATTACGGATTTTTAAATTTTCTTCTACCAATCTTTTTTTAATTAAAAAGCGAAATGCTCTGGGAAGCTGCCAAGTTCATTTTCTTCTTGCCTGTCCTGTTCTTCGTAAGTCAGAATAGGGGTCAGGAGCTCGAAAGGAGGCATTGTCTCTTCTTCGGCAACGGCAACTGCACCAACTGTCTCGTCCAGTCCAGGCTGGAACGCGCTTGTTGTGTCTGGAGCGAGCTGTCCAAGAACTGCAAATCCGTCGCGGACGCCCTCCAGATCGCTCACGACAGCGGCGACGCTTGGTACAAGGGGCTGGTCACTGACCCCAGCCAGTGCCCGCCGCCGTGAGCGGGTGCCCCAGTCAGTCGCGAACTGCGCCACCACTTCGCCGCTATTTCGGGCGCGCAGACCCACGTGCCACAGCGCTGGCCGCGCTGTTTCGGGAATTTGAATTTCGAAATGTGACCGTTGGTTACGCGATAGGGGTGTAGCTCAAGGTGCCTGCGGATCCGTTCCGCGCAACGGCTAGGAGTCAAAAAAGGAAACGTTTTCCCGGCAAAATCGATGAGTGAAATTTTCCCGTCAGGTGCCACTCGGCATGGTTTGTCGCGTTTCAATTCCGGTAAATTAGCAAGGGATTCGACCTTGCTTCGCTTTTCACTTTCGACCTTCAATAAAAGTCGAATTATGAGCTTTTAATTCTTGAAACTCTTAGCACAATTGCATAAACCGCGTGATCCGAGCGGCTGGTGTAGGATCAGCCGTATCAAGGGCCGCAGCGGCATGACTAGCGAATCGGTAGGAAGCCTTCACGGAAAAAATGGAATCGAGCGTTCCGCGCCAAAAACTGGGCCGGCGCAGTTCGTTGGCAGTGTGTTGCAAATGTGCCGCGAAAAATTCTACGGCTTGTCGGCGTAACCGTTCGGCTCTGGTCTCGCGGGGCAGCTGTTTAAGCGTGGGCGGGATGACGTATTTCAAGTCACCCAGGACCCGTGCGTAGTCCGAGGCCAGCTTTTCGCCCTGTTGCACAATGGCCTGCACAATCTTGAGCAATTCCGGCTCGTGCAGGGACGGCGCCGCCTTGCTCATCACTTTCACCTTGTCATAAAACATCTGCGTCTTGAGATTGCTGAGTCCTTCGTCCTTGTTTTCGTACTCGAGCGTGTGCCCCAAAACCCGGCTAAAAAACACCGGCCGGGCCACGAGCGAATGGTTTCCGTAGAGCTCCCAGGCCACATTGGCATAGATGGCTCGCAACAGGTGAGGGCGGCTGATGCGGAACTCGCTCTTGGAGCGCTCTTGGTAGAGGTGTGTCAGGTCTTCGAACGTATTCTTAAAGCCGCCACCTTTCAGGGCCGCGCCCACTTCGCTGTTGGGCATCACTTGGCTGGGCCTGTCGATGTTCTTCTTGTGGCCCGCAACCACCAGACTCTGCATCCACGGCAGCGTGCTGACCTTCATCTTCTTCGTCGGTGGCATGGCAAGGGGTTGGTTGTCCTCTTCAGCCAGGATCTCTGCCCGGTGCGAGGTCCAGCTCAGGTAATCGGACTTGGGCCTGTCGCCTTTCAGCAGCATGCTAGCGCCCGGCGCCATCTTGGCCCGGTGCTTAAAATGGTTCTCTGTGCCAAAGATCAGGTGGCGCCAGATCCTCAGTACACCGGTCGCCGAGGCCGTGGGCAGGGCGATGGGTTTGCCGACATAGATAGAGTCTTGGTAATCGCTCTGGTCGTCCGGGTCTTTGAGGGGGTCTGCGCCTTTTTTCGCCGCCCGGTGCTGCAAGACATGCTTTTGGCGGCCAATCTCCGTGAACGTCATATACTGGTCGTCCTCCACCGGGCCAAATTCGCTAAAGCGCCACAGCTCGGACATTCTGCACCCGAGGATAGACAGCAACAGAAAGGACTGCAGGGCCCACAGCGGGTGTCTCTCGGTGGGCGCAAAGGGGCCGTCGTTGGCGCGCTTGGCTTCCGGGTCCTCGAAGCAATCTGCCTCCGCGAGCATGGCTCGGTAGAGCTCGTCCAAGAACGCGCACCAGGGGTCCAAGTAGAGCACGTGCCTCTTCTTGAGGTTCTTCATCAATTTCTTGCCGGTCTGCTGAACTCCTTCCGAACTCGCGTCCCTGTCACGAAAAAGCGTCCCTTCCGTAAACCACTTGACCACGAAGTCCTCGCCCCAGACACAGCGCGAGGGCTGTTCCTTGCCCTTCTGGCTCTGTCGCTGGGTGGCTAGGATCAACCAGTTGCTCCGGAAAAGGCCGTAGTCTTGTCCTCTCGCGGAGAGGTTGGGCTTGGTAGCGTCGACCAGGTCGTTTATGAAACTCACAAACTGGTCCACGTCTTTGCGGAGCCGCAGAAAGGTCATGCAATAAGCAAGCAGACACTTGGTGAACGGCCCGGCGCTGAGATTTGGTAACCCCAGCTTCACCCAGCCGTCCTCGTCACCGAAGAGGAGCTTGCGAAGGGTCGTGTTTCTGCCCTTGGCCAGGTCGGCGGAGCTGCTAGGGAACAGCAGGCCGCCCCCTGGCTTCTCTACAATGACAAAGTCCACTTTGCCCGCGTGATGGCACGAAACCAGATTTTCCTTGTCCAGCCCGCTGTCCTTGAACCGTTTGTACGCGTACAGGACGTCATCGAGCTCTCCGTCTTCTTTCACCATGAATTCGCTCCAGTGGCCCTTGCGCGACTTGATGACCTGGGCCAGAACGGGCGAGGCGGCGTGCCGGGCGGGGTCGACCCCGAGCGAGTACAGGTGCGCCCTGTCCAGCACCTCGTCCCGGTAAGAACGGAGGAGATCCAGCGCGGCCACAAAGTTGTCTCGTAGGTCCGCCCACTCCTGCGGGCTCATTTTCGTCTTGAGCGGCAGGCGTTCCCAGACCGGCACCGGCTTCTGGCCGTCACGGATTTCTTGTAGTGTGGTGTTGTTAAAGGCGTCAACCACCTGCTGGGGCGGGGCATCGCTCATGGTTACCACTTTGAGGTGGCTGGGCTCCGCGCCAAGCCGGCCACTCGCGACCCATTTCACCATGGTCTTCTTCCTCTTTAATGACTAGATGATACAAGATTTGTTTTTTCAGCAATAGCCACAACACCCACGGCCGGCGTCTTTTTCTTTTTTTTTCTTTTTCTTTTTCTTCTTCTTGGCGTGCGGGCCAGACAAAAGATGGCTCGCGAGCGGGCGCGCGAGGCCGCTGCCGTTCAGTGAACCAGTCAAACGGGATGAAACCCAGCCCTGTTCTTCGCACACCAGAGCGAACATGGCGTTGGCGCGGTGGCGGCTCTCTAACTGCTTCAGCTCTGGCACTTGTGCCGCTAGCTCTTCCTCGCCCAGCAGCAGCAGGAAAGCCCTCAGCAACGTCTGATAACTCACGAAACACCTTCTCTCCCACCCATACCGCTCCCTCAGCTTCTTCAGCACTCTGGGCCAGCAGGCGTCGACTTTTTTGAAGAGGCGTTGCAACTCCTCTAGCGTCTCTTGGCTCGGCTCCCGCCGGCCCCGGCCGCAGCCGAGCAGGTGGCACAGCTGGCTGGCCTTGTCGATGGTTAAAGGGCCTAGCTTCTCTCGGCGCCAGATGTACGCGAGGCGAGCGGGCGTCGGGCTCTGTGCCCGCCACTTGTGGACCAGGCGCCTCGCCTGTGCTAACAAGGCCGGGCTGACAGAACTGGCAGACTGGTTCACACCTCGCAGATTGAATGTCTCGCGCGTGATCTGTCTGAACCTGCTCAGTCTCGTGTAGCCGACATGTCTGGGAGGGGCCGATTGCTCTCGGGGCATCTGGCCGTTGACTAGCCAGCACTGCGACGTGTACAGCTCGTGCTCTGTCTTGACCAGGCCACATTTGGAGCAGTACGTACCGGTTGTTGCTAAGCTGAAGGTCCAGACGTGTTCGCAGTGTGACATGTACAAAAATGACGGCCGGCTAGCGAGAAAGAAATGCAACAGATCTTTGAACCGCGAGCGTTTAAGATTCGAGATTTGAAACACAAGGGAAAAAGGAGGAGTTGCCAGTGACACACACACAAAAAAGATGGAGGGCACCGAAGTTTACAAGGGCAAGTGTCTGCACTGTTCCTACGGCTGCGCGCGGGATGACGGCAAGTGGTATGGCTTGCCGATAGCCCACGCAGACGAAGAGCTGTTCGTCTGGGGTCATTTTTGTAGTATCGGTTGTGCAGCGGCCTTCGCGGAATATGGGATTGCCGAGACGATCCGTTCACGATCAATGGACCTCTTACACTCGTTTCTAAGAGTCAATCTGCACAAGCAGCTAGTTCAACCGGCGCCGCCGCGCCATGAGCTCGTGGATTACGGAGGACCTCTGGACATCTCGGCTTTCAGGGCCGTGGGCCGGGTAGTTAATTGGTACGTGCCGGTGCACAGAAAGGAAACGCAAAAGACGTTTATTAGTAAGCTCGCTGGTAAAAAGTACATGCTGAGAAGGCTCAAGCGCCTGCCTGGGATTCGTCTCTCTTCCGCTTCGTGTTCTTCTTCTTGCGCTTGATGACCACCCTGCGCTGTTCTTCCTCCTCGGCGGCGCCGTCGGTGGTCAGGGCGAGGGGCGCCAGCGCAGGCAAGGGAGGCGGCGGTCCCTCGGAGTCTGCCAGAATAGCATACTTGAGCCATGGACCGCCTTCCCGTTTGAAGACGAGGTGCAGCACATTCGGCGCAGCGCCGACCAAGACTCGACCAGTCTTTTTCTCCTGAAATGCACAACTTTTAAGTACCTTCTTCAGCGTTTCAAGTGAGTAGACACAGTCGCCGGCCTCGGTAGGTGTCTTCGACAGGTCCGAGCGCAAGAGCGACTCCTTGTCCTCTGCCAGCAGGGCGATGCCGCCAAGGCTGGTGCGTGCCAGCCGACTCGCGTCCACTGCCCTCAGCGAGGACTCGGTACAGAGCCTTTCCCCTTCCACGAACAGACGGCAGTGCGAATTGCTCTTGGAATGATGGCGCACCACGGCATTAAGGGCAGGGCCGCTAACTTCAACTAGACGGTCGACATCAGTCCACTCGGTCGTCGGTAGGAACGCCGCTTCTTGGGACACGAGCAGCGAGGTCAGGTCGCTGTAATGTTCGAAAGATTTGGCTTCGTTGTAAAATTTTACACAGAGCCTATTGTCGAGCGCGACGGACAGCTCGAGTGTCATGCCCTCGCGAAACGTGCTCAGCCAGCACTGGATTTCTTTCAGATCGAGCAAAAACACGCACTTGGACGAGTTGCCACTGAGCGAGACATAGTCGCCGTTAGCGGCGCCCAAAAAGGGTACCACGAACTGAGCAACCAGCCCGTCGGCCGCACTGC
This sequence comes from Paulinella micropora, assembly GCA_019918135.1. Taxonomy (NCBI): domain Eukaryota; phylum Cercozoa; class Imbricatea; order Euglyphida; family Paulinellidae; genus Paulinella; species Paulinella micropora. The sequence continues at coordinate 9,020 of WBZZ01002500.1, read as the reverse complement.
ACAGGACAAGCTTGTCGACGGTCGCTTCGACACGAGCCTCCAGCAGCAGCGGTGACAGCGAGTCGAGTGCCCGTCGGAAAGCGACGCCGTTGGACTTGGACCTCCACAGAAAGCGGTAGCTCATTTTTTGGCTGAGTAAATCGTCGCGTTTATTTCCATTTCCTTTTTTTCGGGTTTCCAACGGTCGCCATTTAAAGTTTGAGATTTAAAAGAAGTCGCGTGTATATCCCCTTTAAAGAGAGAGAGAGAGAGAGAGATCCAGGCCAGAATTCAACCAATGTCCCTCGTTGTAGACAACAGCCAAGTCAGGCCCTTTGACCCGGCCGCCGACCCGAAAAAGCTCCGCCTGTCGGACGTGCCCAGAACTGCGTATGGGAGCATATTTTCAAATTTGTGCTACGGCGAAAGGTCACTGGCGCTCGTGCTCCCTGCGCTTCAGCTCAGTTGGGACCCCTCGACGTACGACCAAGGCAACAAGTCAGCCAAGACCACCATTGACCTCGACTTCAAGCACGCGCAACAGTATGGCGAGGTGCTGCAAGCGTTTAAGGTGCTGCGTTCAATCGACGAAAAGGTTGCCGACCTCGTGGTGGAACAGCGCGACAAAATTGTTCCTACGATGAAGAGGGCGGGCCCGATGGCAAAGAGCGACGAGCAGGTCAAGGTGCTGCTACCAGCCCTGTACGCTCCTGCGCACTTCGCAAAAGTCCGACCGCGCCTGGGCGCCGCGCCTGACCGTCACCGTCACGGGAGCTCGGTTCCTCGGAGGCGGAGATGTCTCCACCTTGCAAAAGGGCGACGTGGTGCGAGTGGTGGTGCAAGCTACGGCGCTCTGCAGCAAGGGCGAAAAAGTTACACTTTCTTGGCGCGTTTTGCAGATCAGAAAGCAAGAAGCCGGCCTGGGCTACCCGGACCAAGACCTCTCAGGAAAGGGAAGCTTTTGGTGTATCTCTGTCCGGTGATGAAAATAGCGAGGGCGGCGCCAGTGCCATGGACTTGTCAGTAGATCTGATTTAATTAAAAAGATTTCAAGCTACACAAACAGCACAGTCGGCCGGTCCCAGGGCCTTGCTAGCGGCCTGGGTTCGTATGTAATACGTAGTTTTGAGACCGAGCTGCCAGGCGTAGAACAAAGCGCTGCTGACTCTGCGTTCAGTGGGATTTGTCACGTGCAAGTTGAGCGATTGCGAGCCACAAACAAACGGCCCGCGGTCGGCCGCCAAGTGCAGCTGCAGGCGTAAGGGGATTTCCCACACAGTCTTGTAGATGTCTTTGATGTCTTGGGGCAGGTCGCATCTTTGCACGCTCCCGCCGTCGGCAATGATTTTATCGTGGAGCTGGTCGTTCCAGAGCCCGCGCTCTTCTAGCTCGCGCACCAGGTGTTTGTTCCACACGACGTGCTCACCGGAGAGGACACGGCGGACAAAGACGTTTGAGTGGGGAGGCTCGAACGATTCAAAATTGCCCAGGATCTGAGCGGTCGTGGCAGTCGGCATGTAGGCAATTAGCTGTGAGTTTCGTAGCCCATACTTGGTGATGCTCAGGCGGAGCGAGTCCCAGCGGTCGTCTGTCTGCTGCCTGCCGGGCCACAGATCGAACTGCAGGAGCCCTGGCTAGCAGGAGACCCGCCGAAACTCTTGTAAGCACCCTTCTCCTGTGCTAGTTCGCTCGAGGCCCATAATGCGGCGTAGTACATTTCATGCGCGATCTTGACATTGAGTTTTTGTGCCTCTGTTGAATCCCAGGGCATCTTCATCAGAGCATACACGTCGGCCTGGCCGTTTACACCAAGCGCTACCGGATGATGCAAGAGGTTGCTGCGTCTGGCTTCCTCAGTGGGATAGTCTGTGATGTCAACCACGGTGTCAAGATTTCTGATTGCTACACGCACGCACGACCGCAGCAACTCAAAATTAAAGGACTTGCGGTCCTCCGACACGAACCTAGGCAGCGCGATAGAGGCCAAGTTGCAAACGCTGTGCTCGCCACACTCGCCGCCTGAGCTGTACTGAACCACTTCTGCGCACAGATTGCTCGACCTGATCACCCCTAAATTCTTTTGGTTTGACTTGGTATTCACCGCGTCCTTGTACATAACGTAAGGAACACCACCCGACTCAATCTGCGCACGGCAGACGGCGCTCCAGAGCTCGCGTGCTTTGATGGTGCGCCTCGCCAGACCCAGCCTCTCGGCCCGCTTGTACTGGCACTCGAACTCCTTGCCGTAGAGAGCATCTAGATCACCTACGCCAATCTCGTCCGGGCAAAAAAGGCTCCAGATTTCATCCCGCTCTACACGCTCCATAAATAGATCTGGAACTGTCAGCCCTAGAAACAAGTCTCGGGCACGCAATTCTTCTGAGCCAGTGGTCTTTTTGAGGTCCAGCCACTCGAAGACGTCGGGGTGGTGTACTGGCAGGTAGACTGCGATCGCCCCCTTTCTCTTCCCGGCCTGATTTGCGTAGCGAGCAGTCTCGTTTAGCACTTTGCATAGGGGAATCACTCGTCACTGTGCCCGCCAGTGCTGCGTATAAGGGAACCCTTGGCCCTCACGCAGCCAAGGTGCAGACCAATGCCGCCGCCTCCCTTGCTGATTAAAGCAACGTCTTTGATCGTGTCATATATCGCACTAAGCGAGTCGCCCTTGATCGGGAGCAAGAAGCAGCTGGAAAGCTGGCCCGCTCTTCGCAGCCCGCTATTAAATAAGGTTGGCTCGCGTGTGTGTAGAATTGCAATGACATGAGGTCATAGGTTTCGCGAATTCGTTTAAGTGGCTCTTTGGACTCGCGGCGGTGCAAGTGAACGGCCACCCGAAGCCACATGTACTGGGCCGTCTCGCACGCACGGTTCTGGCTGTCTCTGAGCAAATAGGACTTGAGCAGGGTCGAATAACCGAAATAGTCATACAACATGTCTCGACGGGCCTCGATCATGGCGTTGAGCTGCCCCGCGTGCGTGTCCACGAATATGCTGTAAGCTGGCTCCATGCCCCACCTAAGCTTGTCCATGGCCGCGCTGAAGGTCGGTGGGCACTGCTTTGCGTGGTTGGAGCCCAGGAGATGACCACCCAGCTCTCCGTACTGCGGGTGCTGAATCGCGAGCGACGCACACGTGCTCGCGGCCAGCGCGTCGAGTTCGCTCGTCGGCACGAGGTCGTACAGGCCTGCCACGACCTTTTGGGACACAAGAACGGGGTCGCATGCAGGCAAATCTTTCGACAAGCCAGTAACTCTTTCCAATATTTTATCGAACGAAATGGCATGCGGAGCTCCATTGCGTTTCGTGACCTGCATCGGCCTCTATACAGAGCCTGTTTCAGAACTTTTTTTTCCGTGCTCTAAAGAAACCCAAGCGCCAAAGGCCGCATCGGCCGCCAAAATTTCGCCTCGGCCGGTAGCGGCATAGGATGCACACAAGAGTCCGTGCGTTTTTCGGTAGTCTGTCCACCAGGCCTCTCCGCCGAAAAACCCAGTCTGTCTGTCGTCCAAGACACCGCTCAGCCAGACCCCCGCGACTCCCGCGGCCAGTGCTTGCAGCCAAGGCTGTGGTTTGTAGATGATGGCCAGGCCGGCCACCGCTAATCTAGCCGGCAGGCACCCGCCCCAGAAAAGGGCGGTATTATCCTTATTAGTTGTGTGTCTGACATGTTAGCCTAACGAGTTAAAAACAGTATTCCACAAAAAAATTTGTGTCCACGGTTCAATTCTCTATGGTCTCTTGTCAGGCGCGCCTTTTTTTGTTTTATTAATTCTTTAAGAACATTAAGAAAATTTTACGGGAATGTCCTATGTTTTCTAGGCACGCATTGGGGTTTTTTAATAAAGTGTTTTTTTTCACACGTTCGCGTCAGCGGTCACGTGTTCACCTTCAAGTCTCTGTCTCTTGCTGCTCACGTTCTGGTTCTCCTGGGACTTGTTCTTGCGTTTCGTGCTCTTCATGAGCACCTTGTTTGCATCCTCCTGGTAGAAGTCATCATGATATCGCTGCACGTCGTGCACCGAGGCGATTGGCTGTATAGTAAACGTGCGGTGGCTCTCCCTATCACCGTCTTTCTGTGACCTTTTGCTTTTCCCGGTAGAAACATTCTCGTAGCCGACGCAGCCCAGTAGGTACTTGAGGGCTGCCTTGTTTGTGGCAAACTCCCTTTTTTTAAAGGGGATCTTGGGCCCGGCGAGGACCGCGTCTCCCGCGAGCTTGCGCACTAGCTCCGATTCAAGCAGCTCGTTGCTGTACACCGTCTTACTGTCCTTGAACAGGTCTTGGACCGAACTCACCTCGAATACTTCCGCGAGCCCGCTCACCGCCTTGTACAAACCGACGTGGCTCTTGCACAGCGCGGCGATCTGTCTGTCGGCCCTGTCCAGTTGCTCGGCTAGTCTCGCGTCGCCTTTCACGAGGGCCAGCTGGTCCAAAATATCCACTTTGTCCTTGCACTGCTGGTAGAAGGACTTAACCCCTTTTACCCACTTGTGCCGTAGCCAGGCAAGATCGTTTTGTAGCTTGGCGGGATCGTGGACAGGCGCTCCTTGCAGCTCGGCGCGCTTTTTCCTGTACTCTGCTGCCGCTTTCTTCAGCACTGTGTGGGCGCCGGGGTAGCGGGCAAAGGTGCTCATCATGGCATACTCGATTTTTTCATGGTCGTTGGGTCCACGAGACCTGAACAGAAAGTCCGCGCGTGTACGAGCGCTCTCTACCGTCAGCAACTCCCACTTCACTACGTCCCTGATCACTACCCCCATGAGACAGAGTGGAGGTGGCGGTACCAACTTCTCTCCGCCCTCTTCTAGTTCCTGCTCTAGCTGGATCTTTGCCTCCTTCTCTTCTTTCTTCTGTTTCGCTTTGTCGTCTGCTTTCTTTTTGCGCTCCTCGTCCGTCATGATAGGCGGCAAGACCAACTGGAAATCCTGGATGAGCCAATCCCACATGGCAGGACCCTTGCAGCACCGCTGCTCCGCTAAGGACGCGATCAGCCGCAGCTTCAGTGAACTGGGCACCTCGACCATCCTGGAAACGCCCGCCTGATCCTCCACCCGCACCCAGTCGTAGCCACTGTCAATCACGCACCAGGGCGTAAGCACGCCTTTGACTCTGTGCAGAGCCCTCATGCGCGCCTCCTTGGCAGAGTAGTTGGCCTCGTACTGCTCGAAAACCTCGCAGTGTTCCCAGGGCAGAGTCGTCTTCTGTCTGCTCTCGAAACAGCGAGGGGCCGGGATCCCGCCTTCGCCAAAGTACGCGTAGATGGTCGAGTCCCTGACCCGACGCGCTCTCATTAGCATCTGCGCCATGATCCGCGCCGGTGGGCCCAGTCTCGAAATCTCCTTTTCGTACGCGCAGTGCAGGAAGACTTGGTCGACCAGGGTCTGGATATCCACCGCCACGCACATCTTGCTCGTGTGAATCAGTAGGCGGGGCGTCTTCTCTTTGGCCGGGTCGTCTTTGAAGAAGTCATTGATAGTCGACATCAGGAACTTACTGGTGCTCTTGCAAGTCTGGCCGTCCAGCAACCTGATGTCGGCCTTGTCCGACCACGTAGCCCTGATCCTGTTCTCTCGCTCGTAGATCTCCTTCTCTTCCCGGGTGCGCTTCTTCGGGTCTCTGTTGACAGTCGTCCGAACGTTGCCTCTCGTGCCGGGCGCGCATGGCCTCACGGGCGCGAGATCAGGGAACAGCTTTTGTAGCGTGTCGTACAGGGCCGCCGCCGCTCGCTGTGTGTGGCATGCGACCATCATCTTGTGCCCGTTGCGCAGGCCATCTGTAATTCTCCTCAGCCAGTCATCAAATTCAGACACCACCAGCAAGCCTCTCCGCAGGTGTAGGGGCACGTACTTGTAGTAGTGGAACGTATGTCGTTTTGTGCCTCCTCCAGTGACGCTTTTCCTTCCCTTCTGGCGACTCCGCCCCCGTCGCACAACAACCAGTCGCGCAGGTGCGGCGACTTGTCGCAGTCCTTGTCCAAAATAAGCACCCTCTCGGCCATCCCGCACAACGCTCTGAAGATGACGTCGTTCTGTCTCAGGTTGTCCCCGTTGGTCTCGACAGAAATGCTCTGGTTGAAGATAAGCATCGCTTCGTCGACCACCACCATCTGGTACAACTGGAACTCCGCCCTGCGCTTGTCCTGTGCTGAGGCGGACGTAGCTTCCAGATAGACTCGTACTGGATTATGATGATGCGCGCCTCGTAGATCTCCTTCCTGCTAGCGTTTTCGTACATGATCACACCAGCGAATATCCCATGGTCCGCTAGGTATTTCTCCAGCCGCTTGTCCGAGTTCTGGGCCTGCGACGTTCGGCCGACGACCCAGACGATCTTGGCGGTGGGGTTCTGCGACAGCATTTCGCGAACTGCAGCGAAGCCCACGTGTGTTTTGCCCATCCCCGTGTGGCCGTTGATCACCACGTAACGAGCTTGCTTGAAAGAGACTCTGTGCATCACTCTCTCCTGGTGGCCGTCGGGGAACGTCTTGAGGTACAAGTCTTGCTCCACAAGGAAGGCGATCGTGTGAGGGAAACCAGTGATCTTAGCCAAGTCCCCGTCAGACAGGTCACGCTTGTAAATGGCTTCGCGGTCGCCCGCGTTCTCGCTCACTGGGGTGACTCGCCACTGGAGGTCGCTGGGAGGCGACAGCATCGGGACCGGGATGCGCGCGCCATCCACCACGATCGTCTTGCTGTCGGGACGAGGCTTTTCCACACCAGAGAGCGCGCCGCCGTCTGCGATGTGCTGGTTTAGCTTCGCCACGTCGATCTCGGAGGCTCGTACAAACACCGCGTCGTGCACAAGAGTGCTCACGTTGTCTTTGCCAAAGTACTCGATCACGCGTATCATCACTTCATTCTCGAAACGGGTCGTCAGGAAGTGAACGAACCTGCCCCGCAGGTTGTAGAACTTGACGCGGCCGTCGGGGCTCTCCGTCTGGCTCTTGGTCTTCTTGCACCAGGCCCATAGCTTAGGAAAGTACTTGACCAGCCCTTGCACCGCCAGCTTGACGCTGCATTGTAGTTCGGCCAGGATGGGGTACGCATCCATTTTGCAGTCCGTAGTGGCGCCGGGGAGCCGTATCAACACTCCGCCATGCACGAGGCGGAGCATAACGTCCTTAACAAACGCGTCGTCCGTGACGCGCAGTGACTCCTTGACGCGGCGGAAGAAGCCTTCGCGATCAGTCACGAACTCCCGCAGCGGCGCCAGATCGGCCGCGGGCGATGACTTGAGCTCCGAGGCCAGCCAGTGCAAGAAGAAGGGCACCGAGTTTCGTATGTCCAGCTCGAGCGTGCCCGACAGGGTGAGCCTCCTCAGTTCCCTTGGCGCGGACTGCAGCCCGTGCTCTGCGTACAAGCGGCAGCCCGGCAGAGCGGCTCAGGACACTTTTTGGACTTGCGCGGGGCCTGTATCCCGCGCGGAAAGCGGTACGCCACTTCCAGTTTGCCCTTCTCGTTCACGTTGGTGTACAGGGCCAGCAGGTACCGCCTGTAGTTGGGCATCACCCTTTCGTCCTGGAGCAGGTCTCGCACCTTGAGCAAGTCTGCTGTCTCGTGCAGCACGAGCACTGGCTTGCCTCCTCCACTCCCGTTGTCGCCCTCCTCGCGCTGCTGTTTCTTCTCGTCGCACTCCACGTCTTCCTCGTCGTCATTTTCCATTTCGTCCACATAGAACTCCACTGGCCCGGGCGAAGGGGGCGGCGAGCAGTCCAGTACAGGTCCCTCGTCCATCGCTGGTCACTATACACAGACACACACAGGAACGTTTTTATGGTATTTTTTCCAAGGAGCGAAAATTTTGACGTGTTTTGTGCGCAAAAGGAAATTTTCGCGAAATTCTGTTTGGGCGCGTAAATTTCCGACGCACAGTCAGTGGCGGGGGCAAAAATGGCAATAGGCTCGTTCCGGCTCAGGTCACTTGCTTGGTTCGGAAATGAACCAAGTCTGAGGTGACAAGGCCAGAACCGAACCAGACCAGGCACGTGACCAGGCACGCGCCGGCACGTCTGGCGACTGCCTTTTTTCCCCATATCACTGCCTTTTTTCCCATATCACTGCCTTTTTTCCGTATCACCGAATTTCGGCCATATCACTGGAGGACAAAAAGGCAATACGTGCCTGAACCTGCCAAACGGCGCGGGTCGCGACCTCGACCTAAGCCAGCCAAAAAAGTAACGGACTGCCCCCGACCAGCCCACAATCCGAGTCGGCCCGACCCAGGAAGCACTCCCCAAAAAAATGCGCCGAAATTCTGCCGCCATGGGTGCCACCGCCGCCACCGCCCGCCCCACCAAGCGCGCGCGCCGCACCGTCCTGCCGGCGGCCGCCTGAGCGCGCTCGCCCCGCCGGTTGCCTACGTCCCCGCCCCCTGTGACCCGGCCGCCGTGGCCCGGCTGGACGCCGACCGACACCCGTGCAAGGACGTCGATGGTACGCACTGCTGGTCGAGGCGGCTGCCCAGGGCCTGAATACCACCGATCGGCGCCTGCGGCTGACCGCCTCGCCCTATCCCTGGTCCCGCTGGCCGCTACCGCACTACAGTCAGAGGAAGCGCCACTGCTCTCCCTATTGGACCTCGCCTTGCTCCGCGTGCCTACCGACCCGTACCGGCCCGCCAGCTGGGGCGTGCCCGACCTGCCGCTGGAGCTGCAGACACTGCACGCACCGGTGGCCGAGTGGCTGAATCCGTACATTGAGGCAAGACGTGGTCCGCTAGTTTGCAGCTACTGCCAACCCCTGCTTATTACAGTCCGCTACCCAAGGGAGCACTGGCGGGCCTATCAAGCGCGTCGCCAGGGACCTCTACGACCTGATCCAAAAGCTGTGCCCGTTCCACTCCTGGCGGGACTGGTATGGCGGCCGGGGTAGGAAGCATGAGGCCCTGGCCAACAACCCGGTCATCCACGAGGCGGAATTTCAAAAAGAATGGCTGGGACACCAATTCCCGGGACAGAGACAGTAGATGGCCTGACGTACGTCGGCCTGGACGATTCCCGCGGAGCCTGGCACTTCTACACGCGCTACCAGCGCCTGTACTGG